>PQWD01008198.1:0-21537 GCA_019425675.1 Leucinodes orbonalis
TACAGACGGTTAGGACGTTCAGCTGATGGTGAATGATACGCTTGACCATGACGGAACAGTAGGAGTTGACAACTGAAAAACAGTTATTATAATTTGATTTGGGGGCTATTCACGCTTATACAGACCTGTAGTCACATCGTCCTAAAAGATCTTTGGTGACTCGCTCCCATTGTATAGTTCATCCAAAAGTCGGGCAAATTTCAGAAAATTCAGAACCCTGCCAACTCTATAGGTTTAATATTACTTGGGCATAAATGGTAGATGCCCAAGGATGTTTTGATACGTTGTACCACGACTACCCGTATAGAGTGTATAGGCCTTTGCAGGCAATGCGAATTGGCCGACTTCACGCACAACCTTTGAATCTCTTCGCAGGCATGGGCAGGTTTCCTTACGATTTTCCTTTACTACTTATAAGAACATTGGATAACGTACATATATTTTCTGAAATTCGAAAACACATTGGCACGTGGCGGGATTTGAACCTTACAGCCCTTACTCTCGGTACGGGGCAACAGTCCACACCATTGAGCCACCGACGCGCTTATATAAGTGCCATATCATAAGCTCTATAGCCAATAGAACATATATTCATGTTATTTACCAAAAAAACTGACGACATTTCCCTTCCACAGGTTCACGCTTCGCCCTGCTAGAGCTCAAGGTTCTCTTTTACCAGATGGTCCTAAACTTCAAGATTGTTAAATGTGAAAAAACTACGGATCCTATACGTTTGGACCCATCCAGCTTTAATATCAGAGCGCAGGGTGGCACTTGGGTTAAATTCGAGAGCAGACATTGAAAGCTGGTAAATCTAAGATTAATATATTACAGAAATATGATCCAAAACCAACATAATTTGTTAAGGTTTTGGCATGTGACCTACCTAAACATACGTAAATAAGTACAGATTAATCTATGAGTTATAATAACTCTATTTTTCTAATAAATAAGTTTAGGGTAAAACCATTGTCGCCTTAAAGATAAGTTGCTTTTATTTTTGTTATTAATTTTTATATGTCCTTTATCGATAAAATCTAAATTAAAGTTACCGTAATTGCTTCCTAGATGGGCTCCTGGTGAAGATAATTGCGTGATAGATCACGCTATGCAAATTACTTTTTAAGATAGATCCTAAAATGTTATTTTTATAGTGTAGGCAACTATCTTACCTTTAATAGTAGTATTAAGGTCTGCCAGTAATACAAATTTTCTGTCCATAAATAAAATAATTAACCATGACTACTACACATTTCACTTTTAAAAAACTTTACTTATTGCACTTAGTAAAATCAAAAGTACATTATATTATTATTAGGTAATTTACAAAGTGGGGCATTTAACAAGATAACACGGATGCTTAGTATGTAAGTACATGTATGTGATTGAATATAAATAATGAAATATTTTATAGTTTACTTTACGTACCATAGTTATTTTCTTTACTCGTGGTATGGTGTTGTGTGTTTTATATATTTTTTAAGAATATAACTGTACGGTTGTGCAATATCCATTTGTATTGTATAACAAAAATAAAAAATAAATAGTTTTAAAAATTCCTTTATTTCATTTACTTCCTCTCTTAAGATTTTATTTCTGATTTTCTTTCCTGTAACGGACATTCTGAATTTACTTTAAGTAAGAGTTTAGTACTAGGCAGTTGAATCGTATGTGATTTCTCCTTTAGTAGCTATTACAATATATTCAACTTTTTTGGGGTTTTTTAAAAAGCAAATATTATTCGATGTGGGCAGAGCACAGGCTTTCCATCTACCGTGCATTACCTTGTTTTGTAGATTTCTAGTTGGATTTTCATCTACATTTGTACTTATACTGTTCAAAATTATTCATCGAGTTTACCAGTAAACAACTCTATAATTCGATAAGAAATAAATATTCCCCACATAAAACCCGTAAATAACATAAAAGCTACACGTTATCCACCGCGCGGCGCCCGACGTAATGCGAGGCGACATCTCCTGTCAGGCACGTAATGGAAACCATATCTGATGTGCGACGTCGACCGGTAATTCTTATTTATTTCAGTCTTAATATAACCGTGGAGTTACCTTTATAGTTAGATCTTTTGACGGTAACTTTCCGCTGGGGTTTACGCGGAGTTTCCTTCGATTAAGTGGCGAGGAGCAGTGGCGTAGCGAGTCTGACTAGGCGCGAGCTAAATGTCTTAAGCGAGGCCGTTTTTATTACGATATTTGTCATTTTAGTTGAGACCAACAGAAAATTTGATGCTTTTATTAGTGTTCAGACTTATTGAATCATACATCCCAAGAGAGTTAGAGCAAGGCCCCTTTGGGTGCGAGACCGCGGGCGGTGACCCACCCTTGCTTCGCCACTGGTGAGATCCTATTATTTCCCCTTGTCCATATTCATATTTCGCTTCTATTGAAGAACGCATTCATAGATCCTTGGATGCGGCAATTTTTGAAGAGATCTTCTCTTTGACCTATTTCATTCCACTGCTGGATATAGTCAGTGTTGCCGCTCTATAGTCCACTGTCGATAGTCTATATTCAGACTTTAGCCCTTAGATTAACAATTAATTAAGTAGATACACATCATCATCATCATCATCATTACAGCCCAATTATGTCCACTGCTGAACGAAGGCCTCCCCTAATGATTTCCACGCGGACCGATCCCTTGCAGTTGACATCCATCTGCTACCCGCCACCTTAACCAGATCATCCGTCCATCTGGTTGGGGTCGGCCTACGCTTCGCTTTCCGTTACGTGGACGCCACTCGAGAACCTTTCCGCCCCATCGGCCATCGGTTCTACGCACTATGTGCCCTGCCCACTGCCACTTCAACTTGCTAATCCTCTGGGCTATGTCGGTCACCCTAGTTCTCCTACGGATATCATCGTTTCGGATTTTATCGCGTAGGGAGACACCTAACATAGCCCTCTCCATAGCACGCTGAGCAACCTTGAGTCTATTCAAGAGGCCCTTAGTGAGCGACCACGTTTCGCTTCCGTATGTCATAACTGGCAACACACACTGGTCAAAGACCTTCGTCTTGAGACACTGAGGTATTTTGGACGAAAAGATCTGCCTTAACTTCCCGAACGCTGCCCATCCTAATTGGATTCGACGAGAAACCTCCTTCTCGAAGTTGGACCTACCCATTTGGACTACCTGTCCCAGGTACACATATTCGTCAACAACTTCGAGGACAGAACTTCCAACTGATATCGGTATAGGTACGACATGGGCATTAGACATGACTTTCGTCTTGTCCATGTTCATTTTAAGACCCACCTGTTGAGAAGCTCCGTCTAGGGTTTCGAGCATAGTGCTTAAATCCTCCATGGATTCTGCCATGACTACTATATCATCGGCAAATCGAAGATGAGTGATGTACTCGCCATTCACGTTGATGCCAAGTCCTTTCCAATCGAGCAGCTTAAACATATCTTCCAACGCAACTGTGAACAGTTTCGGAGATATAACGTCTCCCTGTCTCACTCCTCGGTGCAATTGGATAGGTTGTGTAAGCTCTTCATGTACACGGACTGACATAGTAGCGCTCTCGTACAGACATCTCAATACTTCGATATAGCGAAAGTCAATATGGCACCGTTGGAGGGCCTGAAGCACAGCCCAAGTCTCGATCGAATCAAAGGCTTTCTCATAGTCCACAAACGCCAAGCATAATGGCCGGTTATACTCTCTAGTCTTCTGTATAACCTGCCGCAGCGTATGTATGTGGTCTATGGTGCTGAAGCCTTTGCGGAACCCAATCACGAAAACATCAACCAAAAATGTCCGAGCCGCTTGACACAACGTGACTATATGTTATATTTATGACATAAAATTATTCACTAAAATTTGACTTTAAGACATCGTCAAAAGGGTACAAAAGCACGAGCATACTAATATATCACTTTGACATGTAGCAAGCGACGTGATTATGAATGAATTTTTTCCCAACTGACGCGATGAGCAAAATTTAAGCGGTCACTTTTTGAATGAGATTGTTCATCCAGTTATTTAATTTTTAATTTTTTCATTGTTTATCTAAGGGCTAAATCATACTATCGATGATTAGCAATAGTCGAGAGCATTTCCGCCCCACTGACCATGGTTCTACGCACAATATATCCTGCCCACTAGCACTTCAATTTGCTAAGACTCGTTTACTTCCAGTTTAATAGAAAAATCTCAAAAGCATACACAAGCTAACAACAAAGCATTTTTCCATACAGAATAAAAACACCCAGGTGTTCCTAGAGATAAGTAAGGCTAATCTACTTTTAATTATATCACACGGAAAAACGCCGTCCATTTTGCCGCGTTAACTAATTATCTGTGTGCTGTATTCTAATTAACGCTTGTATTATTGCCTTTGGGAAGGGGGACTACTTTTTCTAATTTGTAAGTATTACGTACCTACAGAAAAATGTATATTTTTCCTTTTGTATTATTTATAAAATATTTTTTTCGCGTGCGATTTTGGTTGGTCTTTTGAGGAAAGAAAAGCATTTATATTGTTGTGTTAATTTAACGTACCTTATTTTCTTTACTCGTAATATAGTGTTTTGGATTTTATATATTTTTAACAAAATGTTACTTTACGGTTGTGCAATATTCATTTGTATTATGAGAAAAAAAAGATTTTAATAATTTTTGTATTTATTTATAAGATTTCTTTTTCGCTTGTAGATTTTGTTTGAGAAGAAAAGCATTTATATTACCCTGGGCCTAATTTTTGTGGTTTATACTGAAGTATTTATTACAAAAGAATAGACATAGTACAAGATTCGATGCGCAGACGAGTTAGAAATCATGGAGGTTGAAAATAAAAATAATCTAGTCCAGAGCTGGACTCTCCGTTGTGAACTGTGTGTGTGAAACACCTGGCAAAAGTGAAAATATTTGTGTACTAATATATAATTATTATTAAGTATTTATTATTCATCATCATCATCATCATTACAGCCTAAAATGTCCACTGCTGAACGAAGGCCTCCCCTAATGATTTCCACGCGGGCCGATCCCTTGCAGTTGACATCCATCTGCTACCCGCGACCTTAACCAGGTCATCCGTCCATCTGGTTTTGAGCTATGTCGGTCACCCTAGTTCTCCTACGGATATCCTCATTTCGGATTCTATCGCGTAGGGAAACAATTTATATTATTTATTATTATTATTTGTAAAAACAAGGTTAATATGTATTTCAGTCTAATAAATTGTTTGCTTATTTATTATTAAGAACACCCGACGAGGCGGACAATTGAGTTATATGACAGGAAATCCGCTCTTCGATACCTTAGGTACAAGTTTTAAGGAACAGACAGATATTTTATTTTGTAATAGTAACAAGTAAATACATAAAATATTATAATAAAATAGGAGTAATCAACAGTAACAAGTAACAACAATAAAAAAAATCATATTCATAAGTCATTAATCTAGTACATTATATAACTGCCTTTATGTTACTTATATGATCTGCCTGTATACAATATTTTAGTATACACTTCTAGGGAATACTATCATATAAATCTAGTATTCGAGTCAAAACTTGCCCACAAAGTATAAGCAATGATTTTGGAAAGCGGAAAATGCCGAGGCATTGTCATTTATCTAACCGCAGGTCTACAATAGTGATGCTACTCGTCTCATCGATATAATGTAATTAATAAAATACCTAGAACTAAGTAGTCACTATTTTTATATTAAGCCACGACCTCCCAGCCACGGTGTTCCCTGATGACTACGACATGTCCTTCTTCAAACGAGGTTTAAAGAGAGCCCTTTCCTCTTGATAGGCAGCGGCATGGCTTTGCCCTCGGCATTACATTGTCCATGAGCGGCGGCTACCGTTTTCATCAGATGGGCCGCCTGCTCGTATGCAACTTAAGCAATATATTTTTTTCTAAAAAGCAAAAGTTTTCGATATTACTGGCAAAGAAATCAAATAAACATTTTCTACTATATTAAAATAAAAGGATGCCTATAACGTTACGTTCCGTTACGTGGACGACCCATTTGGTGTAGTGGTTTCGTCGGCTTTGACACCAAGGTTTCCGGGTTCCATCCCCGGGCAGTAGAAACATTTGTGTGCACGAACATATCTGTTTGAATTGGTTTGTATTGTTTTCTATCTATAATAGTCAGTGGATATTTATAGTTCATTATTTAGTAATAGTGAACTATAGTAGAGTAAATACACTCAGTATCGATAACGTGATTTCTCCAATGGAACATCACTAGTCGCCACCGCATTTCACCCCACGAAGGCCGGCAGTTGCATTCACCTCGTAATTTCACTGTCTACGTGACACTACTGCCAACACTAGCCACGTTCTGCCACGTCACAGATGGTTAATAAACTTGAAACTGTTTCCATGTTCTTATAAAAACACGGCAATATATTATGACGTACTTCTTTTAGAGTTTGATACGTGAAGATGGAGATCGTGGGAAAAATAATAACATTCTTTAACAGCCCTTAGAAACCCACTGTTAAACGTTAGATGTCGTCAAAGACAGTAAAGGGTTTATAACATAGCCTCTCACTGGCTTTGACGACACCTTCAGGATTAGTGGGTTGGAAGTATTAATAATTGTTTGTTTTTACAAAGTAACTTTTAAAACAAGTAATTCAAGTCCTTAAGAAGGCTGGGGTCCCAAGCAGGGTGAATTAAAAACATTGATGGCTGTGGAGGAAGGTAGATAAGAAACTATGCCAGAACCACACAAAATGGGGCTTTATCATATCTGAGTAACCCTTTAGAACTAAAGCGTGAGCTTTCTTAATTTATTTACAAAACATCTTGTTTGAGTATGATTTTCCGTTGTTAAGTAGGTAACCATAATAAAAGCTCCTCGTTTAATTTTATTGAAGCTAGATGGCGCTGTATTTCGTGCATAATTGTTTATGTAAGCCTTAAACGGACTTATTTTTATGTTTACGAAATTCAACTCTAGGTCACATATAATATGCCTACTTGTCATTTGGCTCACGTAGCCGAAATTTACGAGCGTGATGCAACCAGCACGCAGCCTTCGCCTGGGCTACGGATATTTATGATTTTAATTTTTAATTTGACTTGAATGTATGGCACCTAAACTTCGTTTAGCTTGATATAATGATTACACAAACCCCTTGGAATAACTTGAGTTAGTTGAGGTTTATAACTTAAGACTCATTGAATTTCATATTTAAGTTATTTATAATAATAATAAGCCTTTTTATTCTGAACAACAAAGCTATACATTGTACAATAAGTTTGAATATTTATAAGATGTCCCGCAGTTCAGTGTGCCCCTTGGCATAGGCCTCCTCTAATGACTTCCACTGGATTCTATCTCGCGCTACCCTTCTCCATTGGTGACCAGCTGTTAACTTGAGGTCATCCTCCCATCTTATTAATTGGCGTCCTCTACTTCGCTTGCTGTCTCTAGGATACCAGTCAGAGACCAGTTTACACCAGTTTCCTCTAGGGTCTCTGATCATGTATCCATCTATTCTATTTTGGTAAGAATATCAGTGACTTTTGTTTTTTCTCTTATTTTGCTGTTCCTTACTTTGTCTTGACAACACAAAGAAAGACAAAGTACGTTATTTAATAACAATAAAATAACCTACTTTTTTACTCGGGAATACGGCACTTATTTAATTACTAAAACGGAACCTAACTGGCGTCTCGGGTGATGGACCTAACCAGTGTTGACAGAAACTAATAACTTCGATATGAATAATCATTGGTTGAGGAAAATCTCTTTCTCTTCAACCTATCGCAGTCCACTGCTGGACATAGGTCTCCCCCATTTTTCTCCATGAGGGAAATCAAACAAAAATCATAGCTCACATTCCTAATTGTGTAGAATAAAGAAATAAATCAACACAGTAAAATATCAAAGATTTTCGTATACGTTCGAGGCCTTTAATAAACTCAGAACTGAAATTTCCTTAATGCATTAATAATTCAGGTTATTTTTAAATCAGATCGGAGCGGGGTAGCTGAGATTTTTCATATTAGCCCAACCCTCGGGTCCATTGGGGATGATTTTATTAATTCCAACCCCTCATATGTAGTCGTTGCGATTCATGTATTCTAAACCTTGTACGTCGTTCCGCATACATTTAGAGAAAACGATGTCTATATTTCGACGTTTTTAAAATATACGTTTTGGCAATGAGATTATTTAATGTGGTTGGATTTGAAAGGGTATTAAAACAACTGACGCATTGAGTGTAGGGTAACATTATATATGGCTTTAGCCTGGGTTTAAAAGCTCGGTAGTAAGAGACGTTTTGGGATGCTGTTTTTAATAAATTTTATTAATTTAGGATACTCTGTTCAGCCATCGTGTAGCCGCATGAAGACTCGCGGAAAGACGATAGAGACGTTTTTTTGTGGGTAAGGTTATATATAACTGGCTGAATATACACTGTCCTTTAAAGAAAGAGGACTAAGAAATATTGGAAGGAATAAGGGGGTTTTGTACCTTATGTAATATCATACACTCGGTTAAACACAAAAAGTCCTGAAGCCAGCCAATTTGTACCGAAGCATGGCTTAAGCCTCAAGCCATTTGTATTTGGAAACATTTGACAATTGTAACGTCATTCATTATCCGCGCCATTCGCGGGGATTTCGCCAATAAATCGGATTAGACCGGGAGACACAAATTATTGGATACTAGCTGTGCCCCGTGGTGTAACTCGTGGTAGAAGATATTCTCCCTCTGTAAAACGTAATCTATGTGATTCCGAAGGTTGTCAGCTAACTTTATACCAGATTTTATTAAAATCGCTTCGTTAAGTCACGGTGCAACATTAAGTACTTTGTTTTTTTTTAAAGATTATCGTTATTATATCAGCTACCTACCAATAAAAGTCCCGTCAAAATCGGTTCCGCCATTTCAGAAATTACCAGAACGAACAGCCAGACAGACGGAAATTTAAAAAATAGTATTATACCTACCAGGTATGTACCGTTTATTATATTCATAGGCATCGAGTTAAAAAACTGTTAAAATTACAAACAGACACACCAATTTATTTATATGTATAGATTCATCGGGCTGTTTACCAAACATTATGGATGTCGCGCGAGATTGCGCGCCATTACTCAGCGGGGTTTAACTCGCTGAATTTTAACCGGCATTTGTTGGTGGTGCGTTGTGATTGGTCAGAAATAATACACACTTTGGGAGCAAGTAAAAGAATTGTAATAGGTCTAATACAATACAATTTTCGGATTAAAACGCGATAACTTTTATCACACCATCTGGATACTTGGAGGTCTTCCACTGTTCGTTTTGGTGTACATTTTCTGCCGCGTACGATAATTTTACGGAATCAGTTACCATGGGAAACGTTTCCGCAACGATTTAACCTAGCATCCTTAAAAAGCGAGCGTATTCCTATATAAAGGGTCGGCAACGCATCCCTTTGACCTCAGCTGTTGCAAATGTCCATGGGCGGCGGTAACACTTTCCATCAGGTGAACCGCATGCTCGTTTGCCTCCCTTATATAAAAACATCGTTTTAAACGACGATCCGGTGACTGCAGTCAAAGTCAAAAACATTTATTTCAAATTAGGCTTACAAAAAGCACTTATGAACGTCAAGAAATATACAAAAATATAATAAAAAACGATTTAAATACTAAACTAAAATATGAGTTTTGATGCTTTGAAAAAAAGCGCTTCAGTGGTTTGGCCTGTTGAGAAAGAAGCACCCAAGAAAACTCAACAGTGTGCCTTTTTTAAAAACAATTCTTAATGTAACAATATATAAACACTGAAATAGCTGAGCAGTTTAAGACCACGGATTTTTATCACATAAATATTCGTCAATAGTGTAGTACCCTTTTTTAGAAAGGTGTTGTTTGATTCTAACTTTAAACATATGAAAGGGCAACTCTACAATATTTTGCGGTACCTTATTGAAAAACTTATACATCTGCCTATAAAAGATTTACCTATTTTATGTAGTCTCAAGTTACCGTGGCATACTGTAAATTGTGTTCTATTCATTATCATCAGTTCATTGTACGTTCCCTTCGAGTAGCGTAAACCTATCCGTAAAGGGTGTATGCGTTAGTCGTCCACGCGGGCCCAGTGCGGATTGACTGAACAACCTTTAAATCTCTTCGTAGGCGTGCGCAGGTTTCCTCACGATGTTTTCCTTCACCGTAAGAGCGTGGAATAAACGTACATATAATTTTGAAAATTTGGGAAATATAAACCTGCAGCCCCAGATCGAAAGACAACATCCATACCAATAATCCACCGACGCTCTAGCTAGCTTGAGGAATAATTGTTAAAAGTGCCTTTGTTTGTAGCCGGGTACAAATTTTCATGTACATTTATCATATTCTGTCATATATTTGCGGATATGAACCATAATCTAAATACAAACATAACAATCCCTTCAGATTAATATTTATATAGCAATGTAAGCCAACGAGTAGTTGGATATACAATTTATATACTAAAACACTTCAGGGCGAAATAATGAAAGCAAAACAACCGAACGAGGCACAAAGGCGGAATCCTTGAGTCTGTGTTTACGATTTAAAATGAATGGTAGGAACGGCGTGGTAGGCTTTGTCGTTCTTGTAAATGGTGTGTGGTACAAGCTACAAACAATGATGTAAAAAGTATGAATTCGTGATATGTTCACAAAACAACTGAAAAAGTGTTCCAAATGCACGACAGCACAACACAATGAGCGTACATTTACCTTAACAAAGAGCCTACAACTGTATTCTCTTTGGCGGTTCGTTTTTGAGGAACGGTGGTGTATCTTTGTATATGCAGAATATCATTGGCTACGAACGATTAATTTCAATTAGGTGCTTTTACTGGGCCCACGTGGACGACTAAGGCCTAATCACCCTATACGGGTAGGCTCGTGCCCCTCGGTTGGGGCGTTTAATGAGCTGATGATGATGATGATGAGGTGCTTTTCTCGTTTAGTTTATTTGACGACCCATGCGGTGTAATGGTCGAGACGTCGACTACTACACTAAGGGTTACGGATTCGATCCCAAGGCATTACAAACATTTGTGTACATGAACATGTCTGATCGGTTATTAACGTTTTAGACATTTACCAAAAAAAATTGTATAAGGAAGTGTGTTTATCAATTATTTAATATTCTGACTACAAACTCCTAGATTAATATGGGGTAAAATTGTTCTGTGTGAATGTCAGTGGTATATATATATATATATAATAATATATATATATAATTTTTTACATAACCTCGCCACAGCTATGTGCGAAGGCATTTTCCCTGCAGTGGTACGATAACAGGCTGATGATGACTGCTTTTTATAAGTTTGGAGATTGACAAACAAGAAGACGGTTCGCTCTATAAATACTATCAGCACCATTGGACATAGTGGTAACTTGTGGAAGCAACGCGTGCATTGTCAACAATTAAAAAGCAACAGGAATAAGGAAATATTCGGAGGAGGGAGGGGGGTTTAGATCTTCGGAAACACCACTCAGTCAAAAACCCTTGCGTGTTGCGTGTTGGTCGATGGAGTCGAAACATGTTAGAGTGGATACCTCATTTCATCATCAGCTCATTAAACGTCCCCAACGAGGGGCAGGAGCCTACCCTTATAAGATGTATAGGCCTTAGTCGTCCACGCGGGCCCAATGCGGATTAGCCGACTTCCTCATGATGTTTTCCTTCACCGTTAGAGCGTCGAATAAACGTACATGTAACTCCGAAAATTCGAAAATACATAAGTACGTGGCGAGATTCGAACCTGTACCCTCCAGATCGGAAGGCAACAGTCCACACTAATGAGCCACTCTTTGAATATTTATTCCACGCACAATACAAATACAAAAGGTACATCGATGAGCCTTATTAATTGTGTAGTACCTCACAAATATACTAACCTTTTTCTCTCTCTCTCTCTTCAACCTATTGCAGTCACTGCTGGACATAGGTCTCCCCCATTTTGCGCCAGACATCCCGGTCCTCCGCCTTTCTCATCCAGCTTCACCAGCGACCTTTCGCAAGTCGTCGGTCCATCGGGCCGGAGGCGTCCTACGCTACGCTGCCAAGACGCGGTCTCCACTCCAGAACTCGTCTGCTCCAACGGCCATCGGTTCTGCGACATACGTGACCAGCCCACTGCCCACTTCAACTTGCTGATCCGCGGTACGCGGTAATAGTTCTCTTACGAATTAAATCATTTCGAATCTATCCCTAAGAGAGACTCCAAGTAGCTCGCTCCATGCGCGTTGAGTGACTTTTGAACTGTAACCAATCCGCAGTCAGTGTCCATGTCTCAGCTGCGTATGTTAATACGGGTAGACGCATTGCTCAAAGACTTTCGTCTTAAGCATTGCGAATAGTTGAGTTTAGGACATGACGTAGCTTACCGAAACTACCTTTATTCTTTTAATTTTTAACGCTTGTAACTTACCGCCATACTTGAAGATTCTTAACAAGCTAGTAGGATTCGATTCAGCTACATAGTACGGTTACATACAGTAGCTATGTAGTATGTATACTCGACTGACACGTACTAGGTTATTTAATATGACACTAACAAGTCAAAAAACATACCTCATAATCAGCTCATTAAAGTCCCCCACCGAGGCACGAAGTACCCGTTAGGTGTTCGTCACGCGGGCCAGTGCGGATTGGCCCACTTCACGCACAACCTTTGAATTTATTCGCAGGCGTACGCAGGTTTCCTCACGATGTTTTCCTTCACCGTAATTGCGTCGGAATAACGTACATATAACTTCGAAAATCCGAAAATACATTGGTACGCGGCGGGCCTCACCTCAGCCCTTCCGATCGGAGGCGACAGTCCTCACCATTGAGCCACCGACGCTCTTACCTACCTAATATTATTCTCAAAAATGTTATTACTATCATGAAATGTATTTCATCACATAAAAAATAATATAGAATTCTACTACATAAATACTAAATAAATAAAAACTTCTAGGACTCCATACACAACTACTCTGCCTTCCCATACACTTGACATCCAAAATAGCGGCTCTTATCAGCAATCAGATATGATCAGTTGGCGTATACTTGGGGAAACTAAATAATACAAGTTTTAAAAAATACAATTTCCCTACCCAGAGTTTATTTATAATTCTAACAAATGGTAAAAATATAGACGTATTTTATTTACAATTACATTAAAATCTAGTCACAAACTATTTCAGATTACAGATCTTAATAGTGATCCAATTTAAAATTTAAAGCTAAAGTTATTTGGTGTGAAATCAATTTCAATAAAATACGTATTTTAACTGTTACGAACGTTATACTTTGATGGCATATAAAAATTCATATTTCATTTACTTCTAAAATCACATTGTCAGCACATGTCATTACCTAAATGATTCATTAAAAAAATATATGAAACCTGTATTACTAGTTTTACCAGTTATAATAACAAAATACTTATTAAGTACACATAACATCCTATAACTAAAGATTCTCAACAATAAGTAGTCAATATAAAGTTGAATTAATCATATTTTACTAACAACAAATTATTCATTCTAGCATACTTAAAATTGTATATAACACAAGTCACTAGAGACAAATTGGCTTTGGCACTTTCATTAATATCACGTTTGATTTCTTGCAATTCCCAAGTTTAAACCTAAAATAGAGAATAATTCTATTATTGTCAATTTCGTGTATATAACAAAAAAGTATTAAATGATTGAACATATGAAAAAATAGGTAGGTAATATAGGTATGATGACAAACAAATCAACTGAGCTGTTTATTCAATCTGTCGAAACGACAATTTTACGAAATTATCTGTGACGGCAGACATTTGGGTTATCCACTTTATTTTTTACGTAACAATGTGTACAGAACGGTGAGGGCGCTCACCTGATGGTAAGTAATACAGCTGACCATGCTGATTGGGCCTTAGTTGTCCACGCGGGCCCATTCCGGATTGGCCGATTTCACGCACAACCTTTACATCTCTTCGCAGGCGTGCGCAGGTTTCCTCATGATGTTTTCCTTCACCGTAAGAGCGTCGGATGAACGTACATATAATTTCGAAAATTCGAAAATACATTTGTACGTGGCGGGATTTGAACCAGCACGCTCCAGATCGAAAGGTGACAGTCCAGACCAATGAGCCACCGACGCTCTTAGGAATATTGGTTAATGATGAAATAGGTCCTAGTATATTACATACCTAATATATGTTGGTCGATGCTTGGACCAGAAACGAATCTTGTACCAAAACCGGAATGTAGATCCTCCAACAGTCTGGTTATTTGCTCGTTGCAGTTCCAAAGAAGGAACCGGTAACCCTCCATCTCTAGTTCTCTTATCACAGATATGAGATTCTGCAAAAAAAAACAATAAAATGTCCACAGACATTAGAAACTGTTTGAAACACCTTTGATGACAATAAGCAAACTAGAGAGTTATTGCACTCTTTAAAAAAAGTGTCTGCGTGAAAAATCTGCCCACCACGTCAGTTGGGCAGAATTTTGATTCATTGTTACGTGTCATAATGACACGTACATACATGTCATAATGACATAGTAGTGTGCTCGTGCTTTCGGTTTTGTAAACTTTTAATGACGCGTTCAGGTCAAAATTTAAATGAATAATTTTACGTTGTAAATATAACAATAACCATACATAAATTAGAAAGAAAGAAAGAAACCTAGTGAAAGAAAAATAGTGCGCCAGGAACCGATAACAATGCGGCCAAAAATTCCCCTTTATTAAGGATGATGCGATTTAGCTCTCACACTGACATATTTAACTGTTCATTTAAAAAATTGTGTAAGTGTAATTCATGTCAATCATTTTTGCTGTTCCGTTCTTCTTTGAATGTTTGCTATTAATTGTTAAAAATGCTGTGTACAATCTGTAATTGGGATATAAATTTAAAATGTTATGTCTTATGCTGGAGCGTCGGTGGCTCAGTGGTGTGGACTGTCGCCTTCCTACCGGGAGGGCTGAGGTTCAAATCCCGACACGTACCAATGTATTTTCGAATTTTCGAAAAATATATGTACGTTATCCGACGCTCTTACGGTGAAGGAAAACATCGTGAGGAAACCTTCATGCACGCCTGCGAAGATATTCGAAGGTTGTGTGTGAAGTCGTCCAATCCGCACTGGGCCCGCGTGGACGACTAAGGCCTAATCACCCTATACGGGTAGGCTCGTGCCCCTCGGTGGGGACGTTTGATGAGCTGATGATGATGATGTCTTATGCTGTATTACGGATGATTGAGTTTATGTTCTGTTGTTGTACCTTATAAAATAAAAATAAAATAAGTAAAATATCATATGGACTCGGTCATTTTTTGGCTGACATTTCTTCGTGATTGTGCATTTAGTTATAATAAACTGTTCGAGTCCTTCTCTTTGGAATTACGGGTGCATTATAAATAAATATCCACTGACATTTACAGAACGCCATCTAGTCCCAAATTTAAGGTAGGAGCTTGTAATATAGGGTAGTTAACAACAAATAAACATACAGGGATAGATATATTTTTTATGTTACGTAGTGAACAGTACGGTCAGGACTCTCACCTGATGGTAAGTTATACGCCTGACCACGACAGAACGCCATTGAATAAGACCAACAACTGATGGACAGTTATAATTCCCAATCAATGCTGCACTGCGCCCATCACCCGAGTTAGGTAATTTTACTGGCTACAGTGCCCTCATCCCGAAACACACACACACAAAATATTCTTTCTCGAGTACGATACCTGGCATTGCCGTGGCACCACCTTAGACGACTCAGAAACGAGTCTACTAATATTAATGTAATAAACTCACCTCAGCAACGCCTACATCAACGCCAGTGAGATGCGAGCCGTCTATAACAAGTAACGTGTGTATATGGTGGCAGCTCGCGTACTTCTGTATCAAATTTGATACTCTTGCAGCGGCCGGCGACGACAGCGCACCTAGCGGACTAAGCGACAACACGTCTTGGTTGCCCACCTAAACAAAAATATATTTTAGATAAACTCTAAAAAGGGGAGCAAGTCACAAAAGATCTTTTAGATCGAGGTGACTACAGGTCTGTAAAAGCCAGAATAACCCCCAAAAACCCTGGGGGTTATTCTGGCTTTGTATGAACTATTTCATCACACTGGGTCTGGAATTGTATGAACTATTTCATATTATTACAAATCTGGGTTAAAAATAACGAAATCTCATGTTTGATGAATTTTATTAGTCTTTAAAGTAAGGTAGGCAAGTCCATTTTTTAAGTACAATAATTGACACAAAAAATCAAAGAATACATACATCATCATCATCAGCTCATTAAACGTCCCCACCGAGGGGCACGAGCCTACCGTAAGGTGTTTAGGCCTTAGTCGTCCACGCGGGCCAGTGCGGATTGGACGACTACACACACAACCTTTGAATCTCTTCGCAGGCGTGCATGAAGGTTTCCTCACGATGTTTTCCTTCACCGTAAGAGCGTCGGATAACGTACATATAATTTCGAAAATTCGAAATCACATTGGTACGTGTCGGGACTTGAACCTAAGCCCTCCCGGTAGGAGGGCGACAGTCCACACCATTGAGCCACCGACGCTCCTAAATATAAAGAAACTTTAGCAAAGAGACCATTTTAATAAACACAACATTTAATATAGTTGCAGTACAAAATTCATAAACTATGCATACTCACTACGAAGGCGTGACGTCATAATTAAGTAGCCATTTATATGAAACGTTTTAGGGAAAGTTCATTAACGTGTTTTTGAATTGGGAAACCTTGTTCACGGTGTCATTATTTTACTAATGTTTCTTTTATTAAGCAGTCCATCGATATCATAGCAGAAAAAAAGAAAGTCATCATCTGTATTATTAAGATTTTTTTATTATTTACAACGACCCCATGTGGTGTAACTTAATACAACACCAAGAGTTTCAAGTTTGATTCCCGGGCAGTACAAACATTTGAGTTCATGAACATGTCTGTTTGTAATGATCTGGGTGTTTTCTATATTTTTTTAAATACATGTATGCATATGTATAAAAAAAAAATTTAATAACTTGCTAGTGAATCAACAACTTTTTCAAAATGTTATATAGATAGACCCACTTTTTTGCAAATAGTTTTTTTATAATTGTTTTTAAAAAAATGCTTATTAAGACAAACCTTTCGAAGTATGCTTTTCACACGTTTAATATAAATCACTTCATTGTAATATGTAATTATATGTCGTTGGCGATTCTGTACCAATAAATAATATACCTTGAATGTGTGCTGTCGTATATCAGGTATAGCGGCCCTTAGCAAAGGCCTGCCCGCGTCCAACAACGCCCCGGCAGCGATCCCGTACTCGAGGCCGGCACACGCGCCCGTCACTATTGTACTGATGCACACCAATAGCTCGCTCTCTACAACAATTTGTCACCTTTAAACTTGAAAAATAAAAAAATCAACGTTCACCTTTAAACTTAGATAAAAATAAATATTTATTCAATGAAGGTAAATAAAGAACACTGAAGATGAATGTCAAATGAAGCTACCACTAGTACGGACTGACGTTATCAATGAAGGCCCATAAAGAACACTGAGAAGAATCCAGCAGAAACTTTTTTTTTTAATAATTAAAATTTACATCTACAGACTCATGGTCCGTACTCTTTTTAGTTTAAGATTACTTTGTAATTTAATTATTATAATATTATGTTAGTGCTCCGCGCATGGGGCAAAAGAATTGGTTAAAGGGGGAATGGGGTAACAGTCAGAATTAAAATACTAAATATTGACATTAGGTAAAGTAGGGGGGTGAATAATATAAAATAAAGGGAATAAACAACATAAATACTCTCTCTCTCTCTCTCTCTGTTTTTGCAGCAGAAACTTAGTTAACTAACTAGATGCACAGCCAGAAACAAATATCTACCAAAAAGTGTCGGAGCCGCTTGACACATACGTTGACTTATTGTTATATTTATGACATAAAATTATTCATTAAAATGCGTCATTAAGGCTTCATTAAAAGGGCACCAAATCAAAAGCACGAGCATTCTACTATGTTACTATGACATGTAGCGAGCAATGTGATTATGAATGAAAAATTTTGCTCAACAGACGCAATGGGCAAAATTTTGCCGCGGACACGCGCCCGTCACTATTGTACTTATGCACACCAATAGCTCGCCCTCTACAATATGAGGCTAAAACTGGCGGAAAATTGTAGCAGATAAAACGCGATAGTCACGTGAGAAAATAAACTCAAAAGATGACTGCTTTTTATTAAATACAATGTTCAAAATCTTAACGATTTGCACGTTGCAGTAAAAAATCATAAACAAAATCATCCTGTTTGGCACCAAGTCTTTTTTCGTGCCTGGCCATTGCATTTTTTATTATTTAATAACAATTTCATAAAAAAAGACCTTCAGTTGACGTGACTAAAAATAGATGAGCACGAGAGTCCAATTGAAAAAGTATTTTTAGCTTTTTAGTTTGAACTTAGAAGTCAGTATTTACCCAAAGTGAAAAGACTACCGGAAAAACTTCTACTTACTGCTATTTCTCCACAGCTTCATGACGAATTCAATCTCTATGAGAGATACCATAGCGACTATAATGATACCGGCTAACGTAGCGCGCGGGATGAAGTAGAACGTGTCTGTCAGTAAAGTGACTGACAGCATCACCACGGAGGCTAGAAAAATAAAGGATTTCTTCTGTCATACACAAATGACAAAATCGTACTTTTAGGCTCTTGAACCTTGATGTAAATTTTAATTTTGGTTAAATACATATTTAATGTAAAGTTGTGGTTACCTCAATATGATTTTTTTAAACTGATTACTCGTATGTGGAGATTTGTAATTAGTATTGTACTCTTATCATATTGTCATACTTTAATATAGTGCCTTATGAAACTGTAAATCTTCCAAAAATAATAATAAACAAATACTTACGTTCTATGGGACATATGACAGTGTAATGTAGTAATGACAGATTGGTTTCACCAAAAGTACAAAAACAAATTCCGTATAGTACAAACTTTTGTGAGCTCATTGTTTGTTCCGAAAATGAAGCTATATGGTGGTGCCGTGAAATAGAAATACACTTGAACTGGGTGTTTTCCATGTATAATAACTAAGTATTTAAAAAAACTATATATGTAAGTTTATCAGTTGTTTAGAGACCGTAATACAAGCTTCACGCTAAACTTGGGGCTAGATGGCGCTGTGTGAATGTCAGTAGATATTTATTTATTTAAAGCATTCTAGCCGCAAAATAAACGTATAAAATAACTTAAAACTCAACTACGTTGTATCCCCAATTTTGAACCCTCTCTTATTTCTAATTTCTAGGTTCCAGGTTCGATCCCCGGGCAGTACAAACATTTGTGTGCATGAACATGTCTGTTTGTAATGGTCTGGGTGTTTTCTATGTATAATATGTATGTATTGAAAAAAAAGTATATAAGTATGTTTATTGTTTATCCGTTGTTTATATTCACAGGCTAATGCTTAGTTTGGGGCTAGATGGCGCTGTGTGAATGTCTGTAAATATTTATTTGTTTAAATCTTCTGCTCAATGAAATTTCGTATATTTTTCTTGATTACCTTTGACTAGAGAGCCGGCTGGCGTGGCCACACCCGAGGCGTGGTTGATTGCCGTCCGTGTGAAGGACCCCGTTGACGGCATGCTTTGGGCCAAAGAGGACCCTATGTTACACATGCCTATTGCAATCATCTCTTGAGTGGCGTCCACTGATGCACTGCCCGCTGTAAAAGTAATAACATATAAATAATGATAAAGCTCACGCCTTGGTCCCAGAGGGTTAGGCAGAGATGATGGAACGCCACTTTGCGCGGTCCTGACATACTTCCCTAGCTTCATTCACATCCATCAATCTTTTCATAGAAGCGCTTTTATTCCTTTTTCTTGGGACCCTAGCCTTCTTAAGGACTTAACCTATTTGATCAAGGTAAGTCTTCTGGGTCGACCCCGTCTCGTGTATCCTTCCACATTCGCACAATGCACAAATTACAATAAGTATGCTTATCATTTGTTTAGTACCCTTCACACTTAATTTGGGGCTATATATAGCTGTGTGAATGTCAGTGGATTTGTGAAGTGAAGTGATTTGTGAAGTGAAAAAATATATTTTTGACTTTAAGTTTTATCAAAAGTCGTCCTCACCAAAAGCTTTAGCAATCGCGATGCTCTCTAATATAGCGACGAGCGGCATCACCAGTCCCTCCGCGCCGAACACACTCAGCATCCCCTCGAAATTCACCGTGGCGTTGTTCACTCGCGTCGAAAATGGCGGCGGACCGAAATGGGGGAGGCCTCCTTCGATTTTCCCTGTAAAAAAAAAATATATATATATATAAAGTGAGTGAGTGACTGACATAGTGATATATCAACGCACAGCCCAAACACTGGACAGATTGGGCTGAAATTTGGCATGTAAATAGATGTTATGATGTAGGCTTCCGCTAAGAAAGAATTTTGATTAATTGTACCCCCAAGGGTATAAAATAGGGGATGATTTTTTTTATGTTATTAGTGCGCAGGACGGTCTGGACGCTCACCTGATGGTAAGTTATTCACCAGACCATGACAGAGCGGCATTAAAGGAGACCAACAACTGATAGACTGTTGTTATCCTCCATCAATGCCGCTCTACACCCGGCACCCGAGACAACAGATGTTAGGTCTCTTATACCCGGTAATTTCATTAGCTACAGTACCCTCATCCCGAAACACAAAAGTGGATAACACTCCTATTTCACGGGACGGTATCTGGCACTGCGGTGGTACCTACCGCTGATAGACGACTCAGTATCGAGTCTACCACACAGTAAGTCTGTATGAAACTTTGTCAATTTAAACCGATCGGCCTGTTTTTTAACCGACTTTATTAAAAGTATTTGCGAAAAACAAATTATAACAACTTACCTATAAGTGCGAAAGGTGTCATCCCATAAATATGCAGTAAATATGCTAGTACAGCGCAAACAAGCACCACCAGAGCATTCCTAGCCTGCACTATGTACCGCCATGCTTTCGCGACACGAACGCGGCAAAGGGAGTCTGTTTCCGACGTCGACATTACAGATTTCTGGAACAATTTTTTATTATTTATTTGTTTTTTTTGTAATTAATCGGTGGTTCAGTGGTGTGGACTGTTGCCTACCAATCGGGAAGGCACAGGTTCAAATCCCGCCACGTACCAATGTGTTTTCGAATTTTCGAAATTATATGTACGTTATCCGACGCTCTTACGGTGAAGGAAAACATCGTGAGGAAACCTGCGCACGCCTGCGAATAAATTCAAAGGTTGTGCGTGAAGTGGGCCAATCCGCACTGGGCCCGCGTGGACGACACATCCTTACGGTTAGGCTCGTGCCCCTCGGTGGGGACGTTTAATGAGCTGATGATGATTTGTAATTTAAATGATTTTGACCGTCCCCCAACCAGGTGGACGGATGAGCTGGTTAAGGTGGCGGGTAGCAGATGGATGTCAACTGCAAGGGATCGGTCGCGTGGAAATCATTA
>PQWD01008199.1:0-44955 GCA_019425675.1 Leucinodes orbonalis
TAATGCTGGATTTGAAATAATTATTGTATTTAAACTCAGATAATAACTAACGTCGGGCGTCGGTGGCTCAGTGGTGTGGACTGTCGCCTTCCTACCGGGAGGGCTGGGGTTCAAATCCGACACGTACCAATGTATTTTCGAATTTTCGAAAATATATGTAGTTATCCGACGCTCTTACGGTGAAGGAAACATCGTGAGGAAACCTTCATGCACGCCTACGAAGATTCGAAGGTTGTGTGTGAAGTCGTCCAATCATAGCGACAAAATGTCATAGCGAATGTAGCGAGCGACGTACTACGTAGTATGCAGAAAGGGCCGGCAACGCATTTCTGGGACCTGAGGTCTTGCAAATGTTTATGGCGCGGCGGTGTCACTTCCATCAGGTGAACATATGCTGTTTGCCTCCTGTACAATAAAAAAAAATAGTAGTATGCTCGTGCTTTTAATTGTGTACTCTTTTTGACGCCTTAAATTTAAAATTTTATGAATAATTTTATGTCATAAATAGAACAATAGTCAACGTAACGTGTCAGCTGTGGACCTAGTAGTCAGGAGCGGATCGTGAATTTGTAGGGCCCTGGGCTTACTACTGAGGACTGTTATTATTCTATTACTAGCGACCCGCCCATGCTTCGCAGGGGTGCAATGGTGCATTCGTAATAGCCACGCACCGCCTGCCACAACACATTTGAAACCTCAAAAATAGCAGTATTTCTTCGCTATTTAATGGTTGTTATTATTCATATAAACCTCCCTCTTGAATCACTTCATCTATAAAAAACGCATCAATATCCGTTGCGTAGTTTTATTGATTTAAGCGCACATAGGGACATGGGGACAAAAAAAGCGACTTTGTTTTATACTATGTTATATCATCACTTATAATATTATTGCTATAAATTCTTTATTGCACAAATCTAACTCAAATATACGCAAGTATTCAATGTACAATTGGGGGCTTCTAACCTGGGGGCCCTGGCCGCAGCCCAAGCAGTCCTTAGGTAGATCCGGCCTGCTACTAGTAGTAGACTCTGTATAAAAAAAGATTTAAAACAATGTATAATTTTTTTCTATTTCTTTTTCCAGGTGGTCGGAGCTCTGTTCGCGTTGTGCCTCGCCAACTCGATTAGAAACATGGACAGAAGGTCTCACTACTAATATTTTGTACATTTAACTGGTACTATGAACCACAATTTTTTTGGTACTTACTAATTTACGAGTGGGTTCCGCATCGCTGCATGGCTGAACGGATTGAATTTATGCGTCACGTATTTGGAATTACAAATTTGAATATCTCTTACCTTGGAAACTTCTAGTAAGAAATAAAAATTAAAACGGAATTCTTTGGTCACTGTTTTAGTCAAAACATGACATAAAAGTGGTTACAAGACAACTAAATAAAAGTTAAGGTCCATCACTATTCGCGACTTACTACAATATAATTCCAATGATGAACGCATTTAAGCCATTGTTTCAAATATGTGTTAATTGTATTAATAACAAGACCACTACCCGTCTCCAGCAATACTTAAAAATCACTTATATACTCGCGTGCAAGTTAATCGACTCAAGCCTCAAGTACGCATAACAAGTGATATAACTAAAAATGCCTTATTATACCTCTATATAATGTTTTACATAATTAAAGCCTAGTAATTGAGCTTTAAAATGGTGTAAGTTGCATGAAAATCGATTCAGTAGTTTAGTAAAAAAGGTTAATGCTAATGATAATGTAAAAAATGTTGAAAATTCATACAATTTCACAGTATGGGGTTATTGTTTAAATGAAACAAAATGTGCGTAAGATAAAAAAATATTCGTGTCAATATTTGGTATTCCCTCCTCTAGCTCTGATCACTGCTCTCATGCGATTCTTCATCGACCTTATCAACTTTTTAATGGATGATTGTGGTATTCGACCCCACTCTTCTACCAACGCAGTCTTGAGCTCATTGATGTTTGTCGGAGCTGGATTCCTCGCTCTAACTTTCCTTTTGAGCTCGTCCCATATGTGCTCAATGGGATTTAAATCGGGGCTGAGCGCTGGCCAATGCATAGTGTGAATTCCAACTTCGTTCAGGAAATCACGTGTGGCCCGAGCAGTGTGACATCGGGCATTGTCATGCATCAAGATGAAATTTTCCCCAATAAAGCCTTGATAAGGGACAACTTGATCCAGTAGAACATTTTCAATGTAACGATCACTGGTCAGACCTCCTCCCCGGCCTCCCCCAGGAACGAAAACAAGGTCCGTTTTGCCTTCTAAGGAAATTCCAGCCCACATCATGCAAGATCCGCCACCATATGCAACGGTTTCCACAAAGCAGCACTGTGAAAACCGTTCACCGGGACGACGGTATACCCGACCTCTCCTGTCGCTGCCATGGAGACACATCCTCGTCTCATCTGTGAACAGGACTGACTGCCATTGCTCTATGCTCCAATCCAAATGTTCTCGAGCAAAGTGAAGGCGTGCTTGACGATGAGCTGTGGTCAACTTCGGGCCTGTAGCGGGTCTTTTCGGAGTAAGGTTAGCTTCTTTCAACCTTCTTCTAACTGTCCACTGACTGACAGTCACCCCGCGAACTTGACGTAGCTCCTGCTGCACATCTACGCCGGTAAGGTGTCGATTTCGGAGAGAGGTCGAGACCAAAAACCGGTCGTCACGCTCCGAGGTGCACCGGCGTCGGCTGGTATTAGGCCTCCGAGTGAAGGCACCAGTCTCTTGAAACCTTCTGTATACTCTCGAGACAGCGGACTGACTCATATTCAAACGACGAGCGACTTCTCGCTGGTTCAACCCTTCTTGCAACAGGGCAACGACTTGAGCGGCTTCTTCAGGTGTTGTATCCATAATTTTCTTCAAATGACGGCTTTAATTTGCAGAGATGTGTTCAGGTCAACGTCTAATGAGCGACTGATAAGAAAAAAACGATTACAGGGGGTTTTATAGGGGGTTGTGTCGCGCAAGTTGTGAATAGAGCGCAGAGCAGTTTACGGGAGGTTGCGTTCAGTTGCATTCTAAGTACAAGTGTTTATTTAAATTACTGATATTATGCTACCATTTGAAAGCCTAATTACTAGGCTTTAATTATGTAAAACATTATATAGAGGTAAAATAAGTCATTTTTTTAGTTATATCACTTTTTATGCGCACTTGAGGCTTGAGTCGATTTACTTGCACGCGAGTGTATACTTAAAATCATTACACATTTTAGCGTATAGTTAAAAATAAAGGATTTGAAACTTTATCCCAAAAACTGCCCCAACTTGCATTTAAACACCCTTTTACGTAAGAGAAGGGTGGAGGTCTTGAATTGAGCGGTAAGTATGAAATTCCATACATTCCTGTCGTCATAGTGTTGTGTGAGATATAAATATTTTTTTAAAAAGCTTTGCCATTGAGTTCCGGAAATTTTTATCGTTCCCGGTTTGTAAATGAATTCAAGTTATATGTTATTCAGTATTTATTTTATCATATTGTCTCATCGTATGATTTGTAAAAAAATGCCCAATTAAAATTATTTATTTCAATTAATTAATTTGCTATTCCGGATTCACTCAGTCAAATGACTGTTAAATACATATTGATTATAAAAACTATTAAATATAAATTATATTAATCGTAAAGGTACATTATGTATGACGTCACACAACACTCTAATGACAATTTAAGCTTTCAATGTTGTACAAGGATGCTTGACTTCGTGAACAAATACTACTATTTTGTTACGAGTTAACATACTAGTTTAGTATATAAATATTTGAGTGATATTTGAGGTTATTTTGGAAATATCTACGCTTAACTAACATTTTGTGTGCTGAACTTATCGATATTCGTAGTAAGATAGTTGTAACGATTTAAAGTAGATATACTGTCCTACGAAATACAAAATAAATATGGTGGACACCTTGATACTGGTATATAACTAACATCGGTTAACCCTATGACTGCGGAACAACACCAAACAAATATATTTTTGTGTTGAATGACAGCGGTGAATGGTTAATCACACTGAAGTAATAACGAGATGATCTGTATTATTATTTACAAAGCATACATGGTAACTGAATGTTAAAAACAAACTATGTGATTTATGGAATCTCTTAAAAAAAATAAGGAATAATTTCTTTGTGGTAAACTATTAATTAATTTTCAAGTCAATAGACATTCAATATGTATCTCCCATTCTTATTTGTGACAGTGTTTAATAGGTATTTTTTAATTAATTTGTTTTCCATCCATTTTATCTTTCCATTCTCGTATGACCTTACACCTATCTATTTTTATATTAATCATATTATTTTAATACTTATGTGATGTAATATCTTCAATATTAAAGAGTATACATAAGTATATTTTAAAATGGATTCATGTAGAATGTTCTAAACCAATCATATATACAAATATATATTTTAATAAATGTTTTCTGATGGATGTACCTTATTGTTAAGTCTATGTTATGCACAATGTGTCTTTGCCTTATTTATCTTTTTTGACTGATAAGTTTGGAGTGCCAAATCTAGGTCATCGTAAGTACAAGCACGTTGCGCTCGTTTTGTTTTTAAATTTGAGAAAAGTACTTTAATTTTTATCTATCTCAATAAAGATGTGTTTAAAAACTGATTGTTTTCTTTTATTCTCACGATTATATATTGACTAACTTATATTTATAGTCATCAATGCACTTTGGAAATTGTGGGCTTAGCATGCACAAAGTAAGTACATACCTGTTTGTAAATAAATCACTAACACGCATGTGATAATTGTATTTTGTTTGTTGTGTAAAAGATTGGAATTTATAGTTGTTTTCATGTCCTATTTGACTAGTTCTGTAAACTTTATTAATAGCACAAACTTTCTATCAATGATATGGCACATTAATATGTGGATTATAAGAACAAAATTTTAAAAAGTCAAGCAATATAGTGAAGAAGTATTTTTTTCATCAATTAACTTTATCGTTACACTTGTTTATTTAAATTAATAATCTATATATGTACGGATTATCATGATTTTTATTGCACACAAAAGATGTTAATAAATTTAAGCGGCAATTTCCCATTTCATACAAGTATTTTGAATAAACAATGAAGCTAAGATTTTTTTATCAAATATTAAAGATTTTACTTAACAATTAAATATTTGACTGTACTATAACAGCTCCAACACAAATAAAAGTTCGCTAATATGTTTAATTCTAGCTTCATATCGGTACCAAAAATAAAAAGATTGATGGTAAATTTAAAACATAGTCATAAGTATAGTTCGATAAAATAAAGATTTATTTTCAATTCCAGGTACGTGTAAACGAGACATCACGAAGATAACATACGAATAAGAAAAATAAATGATAAGGACAGTTGTCGAATTTATTATAAAAACATATTTTATTATAAAATATCTTTAAACAAAGTTATTGTTAATTTTCTAATACAGACCCACCAAATGGTTTGCAAAGTAATGGCAACTCAATATATTTCATAGACAATTATGTATTTTAACAGATATGTTAAATATTTAATGTATTGTTAAACCAAACGGTAAGTAAAATTAAACGACGTGTCTGAAAAGACAGAAATGAATCAAAGTTAAAGTATGTTATCACAATTTGAAGTTAGAAGTAAGACAGAAACTAACTGTATTTATTTTTACTTGTACCTGTTTGAAAGGAAATTCAAACTACATTTTTTTTTTATAAGTACATAGTATAGAGTGCCTTTCAGAATCGTCTGCCATATGTACGTATGTTATTTTTTATGTTGTTTTAGAATTTGAAAATCAGTTGTTCATTATTTGTTACTTTATGACCGTAAGTTTCAATATATGATTCTCAAGCAGTCGAATCCAACTAGTAATCTCTGTACCTACCATTTAGTTCATAACTATATTATCTACGTTGTTACACATTTATTCTAAAATTAAGGTACCTATATTTAAGTTAAGTTAAGACTATAATACGAAACAATAGACATTACACGTATTTTCTTATTTCGATGTTGTAACTGTTAAACGTCCATTTTTCATGTAATTTATTACACCTATTTTCAATGGAAGGTTAAATTTATAAATGCATTTCTATAAATGTGATTGGATACTAAGTGTTTTCTCATACACTTATGATTATGATAATGTAAATAGGTAAATAATGATATTATTGGGAGCAAATGTTTGTTTATTGTAATTTGAATCTCTTGTGCATTTCCGACGATACTGCTTGTGGATGATTTACATTAATAAATTTTCTACTATGAAAACTGACTGTTTTTATTTACCTTCATTCTTATCGTAGAGATAGACAATAAAGGAACTGTTATTTTGACAGTGGATATGCTTTGTTTTACAATAAAAAAACTAAAGTTTTTAATTTAGGCTTACCTACCCTAAATTAAGCAAGTGAACCGTTTTTTATCTAATAGACGGACATTTGCCCGCCATCTCACCTGTGACCTGATGGTAAGTGATGATGCGGCCGAGGATGAATCATGCCCGTCTAGAAACAGCCTATTCACTCTTGCCTTAAAGACGGCCAGGTTGTAACGGTCGGAGAACACACAAGGAGGCAAAGGAGTACTATTCTTTTGCGGTGCGCATTAGGAGCGAGACACTATAGCGGGCTGTAGCTCGCCTCTTAATCAAATCCAAAGCAGCCAGTTGGTATTTGGCTGATCCATCCCATAGGTGGCAGCAGTATTCCATACAAGACCGGACTTGAGCTTGATACAAAGATAGAAGCTGTCCTAAGGTGAAACAACGCCGGACCTTGGAAGGGACCCAAGATTTTTAGCTGCAGTCTTTGCTTTGGACTCATTTATTGGGCGAAATTGACTTTGGCAGAAGATGGACACTAAAAGCTCAAGGCTATCATTTACTGTAACAGGTACCTACTACATTCCGCAAAATCGGAGCCAGTTCAAATTTGTTTCGTTAAGTGGAGAACAGATACGCCTGTGTTTTGGAAGCGTTGAACGTCAGCGTCGTCAGCAGATTAGCATCGACAAGAGGAGACTGCTTGAAGGGACGCGTCCACGCGGCTTACCAAAGCCTCTCGACAAGATTGGATTTCTTCCTTACAGGCCCTTGCATCCGATAGATATTTGTCTGTAACTGTGCTGTCATCTGCGTATCCAACATTTCCGGGCACACACGTATCATTTATGTGCAGCAAAAATAGTTGCAGAAGCGATCCCTGAGCGATGAAGAACATCGGCGTCGGTAGCCTGGAGGTGAGAACAGTAGCCATCGATGACTTCTCGTATTGACCGGTTACTCAGAAAATCAGATATCCAGGTGCAAAGATCATCAGGAATACTAAATGAAGGAAGCTTGCTTAAAAGACTAGCGTGCAAACCCTGTCAAATGCTTTAGAGATATGTGCGTGTCTCTCGATGGCCTCTCTCCATAAGTGTATGGCAACACAAAAAGGTCCCCAGTTCACCGACCTCGGCGAAATCCGTATGGACGGTCACTAAGGAGATCGTTACCTTCCTGGTGAGTCAGGAGCTTATTGTTGAGTGCACGTTCATAGTCTTGCAGAGTATGGAGGCGACTCAAATGGATCAATAATTGACTGGGTCGGCCCGACTTAATTTTTTAATACAGGCGCGCGTTAGCAAGCTTCCACGACTAGGCACAGTTTTAGCGATATAGATGTGGGTATAAACTAAATTTGAACTTATGTATTTTTGTGAAATGTTGAAGGTAGCCATGTTCAGCAGTCAACTGAACGGCTGGGAAGATTATTTCTATTGTGTATGGATTCCTGGCGCCTTAGAAATATTTGTTGATAAATACCAAACAATCAAAATATTGATATATCATATGATCTGAGTTATTCATTCAAATGAAGTCTACAGACCTATTTTTCTTTACAAGATATCGTCAGTGGTCGTATTTTAATCGGCTGAAAAGGCTTACTGCTTTTACTTGTTAGATCCAAAGATTACAATAGAATACTCGCATATCCGCTCTACATATTTGTTTTAATCTCAGATTTAATGCGTGTGTGCTGCGCTGCTTGTACATGATGGCATAACTGAATTATAGGTAGACAATGTTGTTGCCTTTCGACCGCCAGGAATCTTTATACATACAAAACATATTTTTTAATAAAGATTTAAAAATTAATTATATGACAATATCTTCAGCAAATGCTAAAACATGAATATAAAAAAAACACACACTGACACTTACATGACATTTGACGTTGACAGACTATTCTCTTTGCCAAGCCAACCAAACTATAGATTCGTGGTGAGCAAGAGCATACGTTTGTATGAGCACGTCGGCCTCTTACTTCATTTTTCGTAGATTAGAACCGACTTTCACTTCGTAGTGGATTGTGAGCCGGACCACTCATAAATGTGTTGAATAATAGCTTACCATTTCTAATTTATTTATTCGAATCCTCATGCCATGGCGACAGATGTCCCGAAATGGCATACAAAAATTTGTTGTGTTGTTTATAATTTTCGCTCTTGCGATAGTGCAGGCTGTGGGTTTCGACACAGAACTGTATGAAACAAAGCCTTGCGATAGCAATGTGTGCTTCGAGGCGTTACACGGGGCGCTCGGAGACTGCTCCTGCACATTGACACGATAGACTACTTCAACAATGTAAAAATTTTTCCAAGGATCCAGAGTCTTGTAAGCAAAGACTATTTTCGCTTTTACAAAGTCAATTTGAAAAAGGAATGTCCATTCTGGGCAGACGACAGTAGGTGTGCTATGAAATATTGCCACATTAAAACTTGCTCGAAAGAAAGTGTTCCTGGTTATGAGAATGGTTATGATGAAAATGAATTGAAGATGAATATCCTACCACTAAGTACTCTAAAAGGTGAACTCTGATTGTAACAATGATGCTGACCATGATTTGGATTTGGGCTACTTGAATATGACTATAAGTGCAGCAAGTCAATATGAAATTGCGAAATGGAAAGCTCATGATGATGCATTGGAGAAATTCTGTGGTAATGATGACAGAGATGCTGATGCCGACTATGTTGACCTGTCTCTAAACCCAGAGAGGTACACAGGCTACAAAGGACCATCAGCTCACAGAATTTGGAGGAGTATTTATCAAGAGAATTGCTTCAGACCCAAGTTGAATCCATATGAATCATTTCCCTATGTTTTGAGCTCAGATTGAGTAACATGTGCTGGAAAAAAAGGGTTTTTACAGAGCAGTTTCTGGTATGCATACAAGTATTAATATACATTTGTGTTCCAAGTATTTGCTGTCTGAAAAAAGTGTAGGATTTGCTGCCCCTCCAGAAGGGGAGTGGGGTCCAAATGTAGAAGAATTCCAGAGACGTTTTGATCCATCACAGACACTGGGAGAAGGGCCTAACTGGCTAAAGAACCTTTACTTTGTTTATTTATTGGAAATGCGAGCTTTGGCTAAGGCTGGCCCTTATCTAGAAAGGGAAGAGTACTTCACAGGTAACCCTACTGAAGATGAAGAGACCCGGCAAGCAATTCAAAATATGCTTGGGATAATATACAGTTTTCCGGATCATTTCAACGAATCCTCAATGTTCAGTGGTGTAGTCAGCTGCAACATTAAAAAATGAATTCAGGGAACATTTCATGAATATTTCAAGGATCATGGATTGCGTTGGATGCGACAAATGCAAGCTGGGGGAAGCTTCAGACACAAGGGCTGGGGACGGCTCTCAAAATTTTATTTTCAAACAGTTGGAACAATCAGGAGATTGATCCTATACAAGGGAAGCTTCCATTGAGGCATAAGAGGCAGCGGTTACAAAGAACCGAGATTGTTGCATTATTTAATGCATTTGCAAGACTGTCAAATAGTATAAGAGAGTTAGAGAACTTTAGAATTATGCTCAGGTAAGAGATATTTTTGGTTTGATCGCTTTGGGTATTTAGGGTTGATAACAGTATGCCTTTAAAGCCTTTTTTGTAGTGGTTTGTGGGCTTGTAGTTTGTTTTATGTTTTGTTTTAACAGACAGCATGATTGTGACCAGCATCCCCTTGCCTACATAATTTTACTTGTTCATAGGAATGCAAAAATAGTACAGGTGATTTAAGATGGTCTATATGCTTGCTAAACTAAGTATTTGACACTACAAAATTTTAATTTCACATGGCAAAAAATATTGTTTAGACTTTCTTAGAATGAAATACTGTACTTAAAAAAAAAAATTTTTGTAGTACCAAAGATTTGAAAGCATATTTTCAAACAAATGCCAACAGCAAAAATAATAAAATGCAAAAAGAGCTTTCTCCCAAGAAACAATTTGCATGTACAACACATTATGAACAATCTTTACAAGTTCTCTCTGTCTATCTAATATTGATCTCTATAGCAGTTTTTTTAAATGTTTTAAGTGTACAGGACGGTCTGGTCGCTCACCTGGCGGTAAGTGATACGCCTAACCATGTCAGAGCTGCATTGAAGGAGACTAATAACTGATGGACAGTTATTATCCTCCATCAATGTCGCACTGCGTGCCCCGACACCGAGACGTGAGATGTTAGGTTTCTTATACCTGGTAATTTCACTAGCTACAGTGCCCTCATCCCGAAACACAAAAGTGCACAACACTCCTGTTTCACGGGACGATATATGGCACTGCAGTGGTACTATGTAGACGACTCAGTGCAAGTCCACCACCTAGTAAGAAAATCATGGACCTGTTAGGAACATCTACAAAAAATAACATTTGTGTGCTCTGTTCTATATCTGTTTATGAATATTTTCGATATACCAGAAACCTGTCAATTTGGTATTCCAGGTTGTCTTGTTATATAGAGAAATGTTATGTCTACATAAAGAAAATGTCCTTTCTCTGCTTCATAGGGAACAGTATGATGAGTTATTGGACTAAATTTTTCTGCTATATTACATTATGCAGGGAATTCAAATTCCATCATCGTCCACTACATGTATAAATTATCATATGGATATTGGAGACATTTCCTGGTACATAGGCATCGAAAATATTTGTCGTTTCTACATCCGTAGCAAATTGGAAATAATAGTTTTCGAGCTCGACTAATATGGCCATGGAAAGTTGTATGCAAATTCGGCATTTGTTTTGGACGATGGCGAATAACATGTGGCCACATCAGTGTTCGGTTACTGTTTAGTTACATAACAACTGGTTTGCTATTGTATTGCCGGCATGTGGAAGCGGGAATTCTGTTTGCTTGTTGGTGAATTATTTTGTTCTATGGATGTCTACGAATACTGATCGTTGTCAAAGTAAAATAAGAAATTAAAATTTACACAAAAATCAAATAGGAACTTTGTGCCAAAACAAAAATATATAAACATATTTTTTTTCTACACACTACATATAGCCAATGATGTAAAAAGTATGGATTCGTGATATGCTGACAAAACATTCGAAAAAAGTGTTCGAATGCAGTGCAATGCAGTACAGTACACATACACATATGTATTTCGAATGCATTTACCTAAACAAAAGAGTACCAACTGTACTCTTTTTGGCGGTTCGTTTTTGAGGCACGGATGGCGTATCTACCTTTATATATACAGAATATCATTGCATATAGCAAACTAAGCATAAGCCTGTAATATAAGTACTAAACAACGGATAGGCGATCTGCTGTCATTTGCACTTAATTTGACAAAATTTTTTTTTTCGATTATTGTCACTCGCTTTGCATAACCTACTTGTAATCTCTGTGCATGCCACTGTTACCACACTGTTAAAACATGAGGTTGAGGAGTTTCTTTTCATTTTTTTTATATTATTACACTTACGCTAAAAAGTATTTAACGGTGTCACAGACTTAGACCTAGTTGCCTAAAATTACGTCATGGAGATTGTCACGCGTGGCTGTGGTCACGTACGACCTTGATATTGAAAATTTTATTTATGACGAACATCTATACTAATATATAAAGCTGAAGTGAGTTTGTTTGTTTGTTTGTTTGAACGCGCTAATCTCAGGAACTACTGGTTCGATTTGATAATTCTTTCAGTGTTAGATAATTTATTTATCGAGGAAGGCATAGGCTATTATATCATCACGCTACGAGTAATAGAAGCGGAGCAGTAATGAAAATGATTCAAAATCGGGGGTATTTTTTCATACTTGGAGCTTCCGCTGCGTACGCTGCGTAAACGGTTAAAGTTACACAAAAGTCATGTATGAGAGTATTGTTCTCCTTTTAAAGGTCTACAAAAAAGTCCGCGACAGCATATGTCTATCTTTTAAGGTTAGCTCACTATAACATATGGCAAAAGCTAGTAGTCCGATAAAGTTCCCACACTAAGTAAGATGTCTTACTTCGGCTATTCTGGAATCTCAGCTTTTGTTTCATTTCATGGGTAACCATACGAATATACCGTAACTGCTGGATTCTTCTCTGTACAAAACTACAGTCCGGACCAGTGTAAGCTTCGTTTGGCATTCATAAGTGAGCGTCGGTGGCTCATTGGTGTGGACTGTTGCCTTTCGATCTGGAGGGTGCAGTTTCAAATCCCGCCACGTACCAATGTTAAATAAAATCACCCTGAACGAAGGCCTCCCTAATGATTTCACGCGGGGCTGATCCCTAGCAGTTGACATCTATCTGCTACCGCCACCATAACCAGGTCATCCGGCCATCTGGTTGGGGATCGGCCTACATCTCGCTTTCCGTTACGTGACGCCACATTCCGCCCCTCGGCATCGGTACTACACAGTAGTACTAGTGGATCCATATTACAGGCTAATGCTAAATTTGGGAGATGGCGCTGTGGTGAATGTCAGTGCAGTGTTTATTTATTTATAATTATGATTATTATCAATATGATATTAGCAGTAATATTAAAAATCTTTCTATTATCTATGCTTAATCTTCGACAAGTAATTTTGATTTAATCTATCGCTGTTTACTGCTGACTTAGTTAAATCCTTATTTTCCGCAACAATTTTTTTCGTTTTGTTGATATAATTCTAATCGTATTTTAGTGCAACACAAAGACTTAAAATATTTAACTAATTTATGTATTCGAAAGTCATGGTCCGTCCATACCCATTTTCATTAACACTTGGCACTTGATATTCTGGTTACAGTATTGATGTATTATTATTTTTATATGTACTATTTATAATTATCGCTATATTACAATATGGAAAAGATGTCTTCACAGTGCCAATGAATATAGTGTTATATTTAGATTGTCGTAATATTACTAAATCGAGTGCTCGCAAATTGTCCAAGGCATACTATTTTCATGACCGTACTTGGCATAGAACCAAAAGAACATGTATACGTAATTAGCAGAGGTCAGAATAAGGTACAGTTGTTTATACTTACACCGATTTCATACAGCAAGAGAATGATGAGTAATTTCTCCCCGTAACGCCCCAAACCGAGGGTTGAGTCCCATTCGGGGACGCCCTTAGGCTCTCTGTAAATTTTAAGGCTGAGAGCCATCTGTGCTCGCCAATTGCCCGGTGAACAGTAAAAAGCCATCTGCGGCCGACAGCAGTAGTAAGTTCGAAAAAATCAGTATTTTAATAAATAAAATATCTACATTTGATGATTAATATTATTTTTTTTTGGTTTTTAAGACCATCCTCTGTGGCGGACATGGTATTGATAAGTCATTATAGGCGCGCTTAGTTTGGGACTCGATCGCAATGCGTGAATGTCGGTAGATATTATTGAAAAATTCTGGAAGATCCCTTTAATAGTATCACCTAATTAATAGTATGTAATGCAAGAAATTGTAGTGACCATAAAATTACGGGTTATTCCAAAAATAAAACCAAGGGGATGTTGCCTACTACGAACTGAAATTATTCTGAAATTCGATATACAAGTAGATATAGAAATTATGCTTGTGTGACACAGCTCAATAAAGACGAACGTCCTAGTTCGTCCTCTGTTGGATTCTATGTATGTAGGTATTCTGGTTGAATATTGATTTTAGGCTAGAAAACATATGCGGCGGAGTACGTTCTCGTTTACGAATTAGTTTTCATGAAATCAAATGCTATGTATCTTAACCTTACATCGCAAGGATAAAATGTTAAATAATAATAATGCCGTACAAGAACATTACTGGGGCCTCCTCCAGATTTCGAAGGGTTTTGAACCCTTACCAGCCGTGCTGGTGTGGACTAACCAGAGCCTTGATTGCTATACGGTATGTAATATAGCCAATATAGGTCGTTGAGGTTGTTTCAAGTACTCCACGAACACTCGTGACCAATCCTATTCCGTATTTGGTTTATTCTCCCCTTAATTTTTTTGCAATATTTTAACCTTGAATACTTACATCGTCTCGGGTAAAGGGCGTAGAGCGGTTTTGATGGAGAATTATTACTTGATACAGGTATTGGTTCCTCCAATACGACTCTATTGAATGATAGTCAGCGCGTAGGTATCACTTACCATCAGGTGACATAACTGGCTCCAATCACTTTAGAGCAAAAAAACCTTGTGTGCCAAATTAGTGAGATTTTTTTTCTAGTTGGCCGCTCCTAAATTATAGTTTTTATACTACATTTATTGGCGCCAGGGCTAGATTAATTATGTATTAAGTCTCAACAAAATAGTATTAATTATATTATTAGTTATCCATTTATCACTGAACTGCCGCATTGTAACACAGATAATATCTTAGTTACTGTGCAACAATTACAAGGTTTGTGAAATCACTAAGTGAGAACTAGAGTGCTCTCACCTGTCGACTCGGATGACGAGAGGACAGTGTTGACGGAAAATGTAATATTGAAATTATCGGTTTCCTTCAACACTGTATTTGAAATGGGTTGACTTATCACGTAATACTTGTGAGCGACAATCTCTTAAAAAAGCACTGCCTACTAGTCAGTCCCACCATTTTGTGTCATAAAAAAAGTTCAAGTACTCTTATAATTTTAAATATAGTGTGGTAGGGTTTTAAATACTCTCGTATTGAGACTATCAAAGTATTTAAGTGTCACTAAAATTAAGAGCTTACACTTTTAAGTCATCAACATTTGTCTGAAAAGCTTACGTTTTTATGTACGTCGTCATGCTGAGCGTATATGTAATATGACTCAGTTGTGATTGTTTGTTCATCATATTAGTCATCTTGAAAGAATCAAGAATATGATGTAAATATTGTGTAAGGTATCAATAAACTCTGTAAAAAGGAAATTGGTAAGTTTGATAGCCTCTTAATTGGATACATGAAAGCCGTTTGCATTTCATTAACTTTATAGACCGTTTTTATTTGAAAGAGTATTGCACCCGTTATCGCAGTGCCATATTGGGTTTTTACCTCTTCATCGTATTTAATTAAGTCATAAGTGTGGCGTGGGGCATTTGTATTGAAGATATTGATTGTATTATGACTGACGACCAACGCCATAACTTCCGGTTCGATTCCGACAGTACAAACCATTTGTGTGCATGAACATGTCTATTTGTAATGGTCTAGGTGATTTCTATTTATAATATGTATAAATTCACAAAAACAATGTATATAGTATATTTTCCGTTGTTTAGTACCAATAATACAAGCTTCACGCTTAACTTGGGGTGAGATAGCGCTGCGATAAAATCTTCAAAAATTTCGTTACGTAATACTTGAACGCTCCCTATGATAACTTTGATCAGTTGATGTGCCTTATTTTTATAATAATGTTAATTAAATATATTATATTAAACATCTTTTTAGGTTATAATATTTCAATTGATCAATGGTTGGTATACAAATGTATAAAAGTTAAGTGATAAACTCCTTGTTTAAGAGGGTTACACATTATGCAACTTTTATTGCACGATTCGCACTGCATTAAATTGTAGGTATTCATAGAATTCTGCATCATTTATTGTTAGTATTGTAAATTTCCATTGAATTGTTTCACACGTTATTAAAAATACTGTTCTGTTGTATAAATCTTTAACGTTGTTTAAGCACAGATTAAATTAATATAAAGTATAAGGTATAAGATTGAAAAAATCTTGAATGCTCAATTTGTGCATTGAAAAAGTACTAAATCTTAAACTTATCTTCCATAGTATTTTCTAATTGAAAATGTATATAATATGTAATCGAATTAATTCGATTTCGTCAATATAATTAATGCCTCTCTACAATTTGCTAAATAAGAACCATTAAGGTGTCATTTTTTGGCTGAGAGCCATCTGAGCTCACAACTTGTCCGGTGAAGCTGTGAAAAAATAATGACATCTTTCGGTGCAATTTCTTTTAAACAATTTATTATTATGTGTGTAATTTCGACTGCTTGTATTTAGACAAAAGTGCGTCGGTGGCTCAATGGTTCGAACTGTTCAGGTTCGAATCCCGCCGCGTACCAATGTGTTTTCGAATTTTCGAAATTATATATACATTATCCGACGCTCTTCTGGTGAAGGAAAACATCGTGAGGAAACCTGCGCACGCCTGCGAAGAGATTCAAAGGTTGTGAAGTCGGCCAATCCGCACTGGGCTCGCGTGGGCACTAGGCCTATGCACCCTATACGGGTAGGCTCGTGCCCCTCTTTGGGACGTTTAATGAGCTGATGATGATGATGTATTTAGACAGTGTTCAATTGATTTATAATGTTGTATTCCTGTTTTCGTACAGCTCAAACAGTCAGGATGTGAGACAAAACGCGTTCGGGACGCGGAATGCGATGGATAAGAAAGTCAACGTGAAGACGGAACAGTGCACTTCGGGGGGATCTAAACCGCGGTTGGGCAGTTAAACATTACTACGACTGCAGGTTGGAGAGTTTGTGCCGGGATTGTGACGAGCTAGACAATATCAGAGGTTGGAGACATGTGACAATCGAATCGAAACGAAAATCACTAGTCAAGACTTAACATTAGCTGTCATCAGTTTAAGTCTTTCATATACTTATTTACGATATTCTCCAAACATACTAAACCTAGTATGTTTGTTAGTAGGTAACCACCTACTATGTCTTGCCTGCAATGTTTTAAGCCTAGACTTGAGTCTCACTCTAGGACCTTGGCTTTTTGCATAAACTTTTTAAGGCTGAGAACCATATGAACTCGCCACTTTATTGCCGAGCTGTGAACGCATCTGCGGCCTATAGCAAAAAAGTCCACCCTAAAATATTCGAAAGAATATATCGTTATTCTCTATGGAAACGCCTTCGAAACGATTGTCACTTGTCAAGGTAACCAGATCTCATCTGACACCCAGCATCTTCCAGGAGTCCGCGGAAAGTATGTCCAAATGTCTCGTAGAATCGTGACTGTTGTAATTTTAATTAGTTAATGTCCAAACCCCTTGCTAGGCCGCTAGTATTATCGCTGTAACGATCGTTAAACGTAATGAAGGTATGGTTTTCTAGTAGCCAAATTTTGTTAATTTCTATTTTAAAAGTAACACTATAATAATTCAACTAATGCAAAATGCATTGTGATGCTATGTATTCAAATAATTGGGCATGGATTAACATTACATTGCCTTTAAAATGACAACATTTGCCTAAAGGACCGCTTATCGAAACAATGCGTTGATTGCTAAAATGTATATTAATTTTTTTACCGACATCAAGAAAGGAGGTTACTCAATTCGACCGTATATTTGCTTTTTTATGTTTGTTCGCGGATATATTTGTCATATTTGAACGGATTTTAATGATTCTTTGTTTGTTAGTAAAAAGTCAGGGTCTGATGATGGCAGACTAGAAAATAATTGGAAACTTTTTTTTATGTTCGCAGATGTCTTCGTTGAATAATAAAACCAAATGGGATGATTTTTTTTTTCAAGAATGTGTAGTATCATTCAAGTTTCAATCTTTAAATTTGCCTCGCGTAAATCAAAGATACTCACCATCAGCTCATTAAACGTCCCCACCGAGGGGCACGAGCCTACCCGTATAGGGTGATTATGCCTTAGTCGTCCACGCCGCATGGGCCCAGTGCGGATTGACGACTTTCACACATTCGAATCTCTTCGCAGGCGTGCAAGAAGGTTTCCTCACGATGTTTTCCTTCACCGTAAGAGCGTCGGATAACGTACATATATTTTCGAAAATTCGAAAATACATTGGTACGTGTCGGGATTTGAACCTCAGCCCTCCCGGTAGGAAGGCGACAGTCCACACCACTGAGCCACCGACGCTCTTCAATCAAAGATACATTTTTTAATAAATCATGAGGCTAAAAAGACGCACTTTTCTTGTTTAATGTGTATTTGAGACTCACTGTTCAATAAGAAAATCCCGGCAATATCGGACTAGCCGTTCCAGAGTTAAGCTGGTTTTATATACGAGAGTTAAGCTGGTTTTATATGCTTGTATATACGAGAACGTATGTTATATGTTGTGCTACTGGAAAACCACAATTCTTATTATGTTGTTAAACATCACAAGACATTAATCCAGTGACTCGTGAGCTTATCTTTATTTAAAATATAGTTTCCAAGGTAAAAGTGAATATTGATTAGGTAATATATCAATCGTACCAACCGAGCGATACTTTAAGTATAGAATAAATGGTTGAATGTTGGTACCTACATAACATTACGAAATAATTATTTATTATATAATAACAAATTGCTTGTTGCAATAATTAAGAGAATATTCGACAAAGACATTACAATTTAAGAACACTCTTGTTTATTCAGTTGTAATGAGGAACAATTAATTGTCTTCAATGTATAATTTTACAATAGAATGGTTTCAATATTTCATTTTAAGATAGTCAATATTCATTTTTACCTTGAACGTGAGAATTAAATTAGGAGTGTTTTAAAACTATGTGTTAAGGATTTTTCTAGAACTTATAATGAACGAATTTTAAAACAATTTGAGTACCTATCTGTCATGATTTTGAAACTCCTTTGAGATTAGTGAATTTAAAAATGTTTGATATGTGAACTGTAAGTTATATAACTACGAGTATATAAGGTACTTTATGTAATAGCAATAACGTGCAATAGATTGGTAAACTTTTACATGTCTTGTTTTGTTAAAGTCTATTTATTTTTTTATCATTGTTGTATACATTTCTCTTTTCTGGTGTTGTTTTATTTTTTACATTAGTTTATAATGTCGTTAGTTTTATTAACGCGCGGAATTATAAAAAAAATATTGAATTTTATCCAAAAATGTTTTGGATACACTCAACAAAGTGAGATTTGGGAAGACGCAAATAAATGTTTCAGTAATCAAACAAATTTTGGTTAATCTGGGTAATTAAGATTTTTGATACGAAGTTGATTAATTTCATATCAAATGAATTTGCACTTTTTAAATTAATACTTATTTGACATGGAATTGTACCTGCAATAAATTTTGATATTTTATCTGTTCCCTACATTTTGGATACTATTTACCCTGCATAATGTCTACCCTTGAGACTTTTTAGGAAAATTAATACAACTCTTGTAGCTCCTTGGTGTTGTAAATGTTCATGGGCGGCAGTATTCACTTTCTATCAGGTGATCTGTCCCCTCGTTTGCCTCCTATACTATATAAAAAAAAACTACTCTAACTAACTACTACTACAGATAACTCGCTTTTAATTAAAAATTGCAATGTATCTTATATTGAATGTGTTCCATTGAGTTTAGCATATTATTTTAGGTAGATAGCCTAACCAAGAAAGGGTTTGAGATAAATTGACTTTGTAAAATCGATTTTGGCAAAGCTAAATTATCAGGATTATTTTTCATTTATTCCAATGACGTCACTGGCATTATTTGTAGGCTTTGACTGCAAATTGAAGGTAGTTGTGGTAGTTTTAAAATAAGACAAAGTCAAGGGTAAAAATTACTTCATTAAAGTATGAAATGTTTTTATTTATTTATGGAATGGTTACAACATACAAATATACAATGGATTGTTATTTTGCTGCTAATAATAATTTTGAAACGAAACATGTCTTCCAACTAAGAAATAACAAAAAAACCATGTCACAAAATCTGGTACAATATTAAGTATTATTATTATCGAGTTAGGTATTTTAATAAGGTTTCTACACACATACTCCTTCATAGTTCCTCTAAGTTAATTAGTTCTGTGTTAAATTATTTGTCATTTATATTATAATAAATAAAAAAATGATAACATTTTATTCAACGTATTTGTACACAATAAGCATAATAAATTCAGTAAACTTGACGGGTAAAAAAATTGCAATTGTGTGCAACATAATGCTCAGATTTTGGATAAAAAAAAGTTATATAAGTCCCCTATGAACGTTATTTATTAAATATAATGCCTGAAGATGCATAATGTTAATATTATTACACTGATGAAATAAAATATACTGTCAGAAGGACAATTTCTTTTAATAAGCACTACTATTTAAAAACTTTATTAGAATTCTGTATTAAATCGCATGTACCTATTTGAACTGAATATTATTGAAATCATATAACATGTTTTTTTCACTTGCTACTATCAATTGTATAATTTTACATAAATATTAAAAATAAATTCTATTTAGATCTAAGCCGGTGCGGTAGTTCTACTTTTAGGTGGTTTACTTAACTAATAATTATTCGGTGATTTTTATTTGCGTGCGAGAACACTAGAATAAAAGTTTTGTAAGTCATTCCATATTTTATTACTTCTTGTAAAAAATAAATGTCAAGATGTTTTTGTCGGTGACTGTACTATTATTTTTATTCTATACATTGGCAAAAAACGTATTTCCTAGTGTGGTCAAATATGTGTTATAAATGTAAATAAATTTTATATCTGTCTGTGATTTTTGAAGGGAAAGGAATACGACTGTCATGACAAAATTATTTATTTATAATTATTTTAATAAATGTTTTGAATGTACTTACTTAAATTGTTTTATTTTTGTCCTTTTTATAACTGTGTGGCGTGTGATTGATGTGACTAATATTTATAACAATAGCAAGTTTTGCCATATATTTTAAAACAATTTGTATGGTGCGGGTGGTGCGATGATGAAGGTATAATTTTATAGACTGTTATGTTAATTATTTTATGAATAAATTAAAAATTAATATATAAATAGATACTTACCTGCACTCAACTTGGAACTCACCCAATCATGCAGGCCGTGGGTTTGGTAGCTTATCTATATCTTTCCTTTTCAACAAATCTATTTAAAAATATATCATAAACGTATAAGTAAATTTAACTTATACAGCCCTTGGTTTACTTTATTTTGCAGATTATACAAAAGTGAAGCGTCAAGGTTTTTTGTCATTTCAAAGTAAGTTTACGGTGGGGGTAACTAGATGGCGTTGTACGCTATTAGATCGCGCTATCATTTTGTTTCCCAGATACGTCTAAATAGCTACACCAAATCTTTATCATTTAACATACTTATATACTTTTAATTTTTGCATATCGCACTATATTTTTAATATTAATGCGATTCTGATCTACAATATAAGATTTAAACATTGTATACGTGTTATTTAAAATGCTGTTTTCGTAGTAATTGTTAATATACTTACACAGTTAGTAGTAGCGGTGCGCGAATTGTGTCTTTATAAAGAAAAGATAGGTTCATATCTTTTCCGTCCCCGGATATGTATCTCTATTTCATATCTTCATACTTTTTACCCATTAAAGGTCAGTTAATGCAAAATATGTCTTAAGTCTGTGTTATAAGGTCCATAATGTTAGTTAACTTCTAAAGAGTTGAAGATATGTTTACATTGAAATCAACTCTCTTGTCTCTATATCCATATCAGCAATCCGTCTCTTTCTCTCTTTCATATTTTCGTATAGCACGCTTGCGCTTACTCTTTGTTACGTAACAATATATCATTTAATGCAAAATCTGTCTTGAGTGTACGGCATAGAGTTTATTATATTAGTATACTTATACGGAGTTAAAGAGTTGAAGATATGTTTTAAAATGTTGGGAGTTAAAAGATAGATTTGCTAGCGGTTTGGATATGTATCTTTTTTCATATCCTCTCTGAGTTACCCACGTCTAGTATGTATAAAATTGCATCACAAATGTCTTTGAATAAGACTGTATGTACTCTGGAAGTAAATTGTTGCCACCTTAGCCCTTATAGGTGAACTCCTTTTTTCGTAAAAATACTACAATAAATTCTGCTATCTACGATTTAGTAAAAAGAGCGATCATATGTATGGATAAAAGGATATCGTCATGTGCTATTTTTATGGACATGACAAAGGCATTTGATCACGTCAATCACAAACTACTGTTGGAAAAACTGTGTCGATATGGAATACGTGGCAATGCTTTGAATTTACTCACATCTTATTTACAAGATAGAAAACAATACACTGAACTCACACAAATCTGTATGAGCAATAGAACAGAAAAAAAGTACCTTTCTAACTGGAGGCATATTAAGAATGGAGTGCCACAAGGCAGCGTACTTGGGCCTTTGTTATTTTTAATATATATTAATGATATAGTTAAGGCTACTAATAACCCCATGATTCTCTTTGCTGATGATAGCACAATTTTTATGAATTCCCATAATAATGACGTAAATTATAAGCATAATGTTAAGAATGCTCTCCAGGACGTTGTTTACTGGTTGAAATCTAATAATTTAAGAATTAATTAAAAAAAAACGAATATTATGCAATTTATCCAGAGAAAAAAGAAACCTGAATTTGAAATTGATTTTGATGGCAAAAAAATAGAAGAAGTAAAGACTACAAAGTTTTTAGGAATTAATATTGACAGCAATATGACATGGGAAACTCACTCAGTTGAGTTAGTATAAGTATGTAAAAACTGTATAAATTTTCATTTGCCCTATTTAAATTGGCTAAAATAGCCGATAGAAGTATAGTTCTAGCGGCGTATCATGGTTTTGTTGTTTCAATTTTACGCTATGGAGTAATATTTTGGGGTAATTCCACTTATCGGGAGATTTTGTTGAGAACTCAAAAGCGTTGTGTCAGAGCCATATATGAATTAAAACCTACCGATAGCTGTCAGCCATATTTTAAAAGATAAAAATTGTTACGTTGCCATGTTTGTACATTTTCGAGTCATGTTTATTTATTAAGTCAAATCCAGAATTATTTAAACAAGTAACGCCGATACCAAACCTATATCCGAAAAAATTAAAAATCTGTACTAATACAATATGTAAAACTGCACTAAAACGTAAAAGTGTACTTGAGTTGGCTCCAAAAATATTTAATAACTCCCTGAACCGTTAAAACACTTTAACTTATGTAAATTTAAGCAAGTTTTGTATAAATTATTAATTGATAAATCCTATTATAGTGTAAATGACTACTTCAATGATAATGACATAAATTTGTAATATTTTTAAGGGTGACATTTTATTTTAATCAGTTATGACATTTGATGATTTTATTGATTTGAATTTATTTGATTAAAACTTATTAGGAGTTTTTAATGTATAATTGTATTTTGTTTCCTTTAATAATGTATAAGTTTAATTGTTTCTTTGAATTTGTATATAATATTTGCATGCCAAATGTGACTGGCAGTATATGATAGAACAAATTTTATGTAATGTGAACCTATGTATACAACCCATATTACGCAAATAAATATGATTTGATTTGATTTGACATTAGGAATGGAAAGAATGATAGTTCATAAATAACGTAATTATTTTTATTTTGTAAAATAATAGTTTCTTTAAAAAAATCGACTGAATAAGAATAATATATATTAAATAATTCAATAATGTTTTTATAGGTAATTCGTTAGTGAAATCCATCACACAGTTAGTTTTGGAAGGAGTTTAGTAGGTATTTGACTTCTTATTAAAACTAATAGACATTTGTTATTTTTTCAGATCACATCATCAAGACTTCTTGACTTGTGCATTGAACATAAAGTGAAACGGACTGATTAGCAATTAACACAAGATGAGACATCACAAATATCATTCAATCATATAGTGTTGGGAAGGTATTTTTATAATCTGAAGTTATAAAAATACTACTACATAGATTTCTTTTAAATTAGGTATTTGATATTTTTTTACTTACCTATTTCTAAGTACCTCCTAAACATATATAAGTATTAATATGTTGCCCTAATACTTTTTATTTTAATACAATTGTCAAATTATTCAAAGATAATAAATAAATAGTACCGAATATGTGATTTTAATTATTGTTATTACTAATTTAGGTAGTAATTGAGCAAAACAGTCACCTGAAATACAGGTTTACCTAGTTGAGGCAAAGATGTGTTTCTTTATCTATGCAAAATATGAACTTAAGTGTAAGAAACTGTACTTATTAGTGATGTAACGAATATTCGCATTCGCAAAAAACGATGCGAATATTTTGCGAATGTTTTTAACAAACTAAAAGAAAATTATTATATAGATGCATATGAATTAATAACACAATAGATAAGCAAGCCTTATATATTTTATTTAATCATATGTGAATTGACTGTTCTATAATATGAAAAACTTAACCTTTTTTATTTTTTAGAACCATAAATCAAAACAAAACTTTTCGAATGAACTTTCTTTCTGTTCAACTTCGTTCATTCAACCTGTATCGGTTCGGGCGCTCGGCTATGTTCGGTTTCAACATGGCCGGCACGAAATGTCAAAGCTGTCAAATATTTGACGCGCGCTTTATTTGAAATTTAACATTCGCATTCGCGAATATTGAAGATAAATATTCGCATTCGCAATGTTAAAAATTCAATATTCGTTACATCACTAGTACTTATAGATTTTAAATTAAATAATTGAATTTTGAATTTGAGTTTTAGTTACACGCCCTAATTATTCGGACATATTTTTACAAAGTATAAAGTTTATGGTTTATATCACCGTAATGTATTGAAACATTATCCGAATAGGCAGACTGCGATAAAAATCTGTCCGACAGTTGCGTGTCGATCAACAAATGACCTGTCCTTGATACTCTGTGCAGTGGGCGTAACCCAAGGCTAAACAAAGTTTAAAAAGCACCGATAATTCATATTTATGGTCAATATTCGATTAATCATATCGACTTATGGTCAAATATGATTATATCATTAATCCAAACATTATCAGATTCTACATTTACGTTGTGGAAATTATATAAACATCGTTTCAATAAATAAAAAAAGGTAAACATAATTGTATAAAAAGCACTAACTTCAGGGGCAATCTTCGCAGGCGAGCGCAGGTTTCGTCACAATTTTCCTTCACCGTAAGAGCGTCAGATAAACGTTCTTAAAATATAAAGTATAATTACCATGAGTTTTATATTTACCAATTTCGACTCGTATTGCTGCGATGAATCCATAGTTCTATATCTGTAACCAGTGCCGGATTAAGACTACTCGGGGCCCTAAGCAATCCACACTTGTGGGGCCCCCCTGTCAGTATGTCAACAGGAATTAGTAGCATAGCGCAGTAGTTGACAACATAGGTAATGATTTTTCACTTTGTGAGTGTTATTGTCAGTTAGGTTAGGACATTGCAGGCTATATCACCTGTTTCTCCTAAATAAAGACGATTCCGTGCTTCGGAGGGCACGTTTAGCCGTCGGTCCCGGCCGCCTTCGAATTGTCGTTAATCAAAAACCGCGTCAAAGGCCGTGAAGCGGTTTCAAAACTCTGAAACAGGGACTTGTATGGGGTCAGTCCACTCGCTAAGAAAAAGAACAAGAATTTGTCTTTAAAAAAACCTACACGATTAAAAAAACAAGAGTAACATACTCGAATCCGCGCACTGCGAAAAAAACGCAAGTCGATTTTGCATGAAATTATTTTTCACCGAACATAATCGCAATGCGCGCATAGGTTACTATTGAAAAACATTAGTATTTTTGTAAAATAAGATGAAAATATAAATGTACCTTGGAAGTGGGTGGATTTAATTATTTACAAAAAAAAATGCGCCTTGCGGCTTTTTCGGGCATTCACTGATGATGATTTCCCAGTAAACCTTCTGTTCATTTTTTGTGCTTCGTCGGGGGCCCCCCTGGACGTGGGGCCCTAAGCTAGTGCTTAATTTGCTTAAGGGTTAATCCAGGACTGTCTGTAACCTTAAAGAACTGGGGCATGAACCTTGGTAAATGTAACGATCGTAGCTTTCGATATCTTACCTTTTGATTAATTACTATAATATTATACCGGAGGCCCAGCAACCTCCTTCCCCCTTGCTATAAAATAACCTTTAGAAATATAACACTAATATATTGCTGTCAACTGCTGGAGATATGTCTCCCCATTTTGCTGCAGATATCCTGGTCCCCTTCCTATTCATTTAGTCTACAACAGTGCTTTCATAAGTCGTCCGTCCATCGGACCGAAGGACGCTACGTTTACTAAGACGAAGGTATAGAATTATATGAAAGGCAATTAGGCCCATCAATTGCCATCATAAATAATTGTATTGTTATAGTACGTATAACTTAAATCACACCAATATTATAAGGGCAAAAGTTTTATGTATTTTTGTTGATTCTTCAATTCTAAATGGGTATTTAGTTAATAAACAACAATATGGCTAATCTATAAGAAAAACACATTGATTTATATTATTCTCTAATTCCCACGGAAACTACGCAAGTAAAACCGCGGCGCGTTACAATATTACATAATAGCAGCCATCAGAGGAGTGTAGATAACACAAGGACACTCTACTCGTATCACACCGGTTGTTTGCTTTAATCACCATTTCAAAAGAACAATACCATTTAAATAACTCATTGTTTTGTAAATACCTACTTACCTCTTATTGCAATCCAGCCAATAAATAGTAAACTGTATTTCATTTCACAGTTCTCTCAAAGTCGAGTTTACAGGTTTTAAGTCACTTGATAAAAAATCCTCTCTCTCATTATAAATATAATATAATATTATACTCGTATGGATATACGAATAGATAGATTTTAATTAATCCCCAAATAAGGCTTGTGGACATAAATGGCTGAAGTATTAACTTACAAAACCGTGCGTCTCATAAGGATTTCTTTTCCTCTGCATCATCAGCACTATACTTCCCCACCGAGTCGCACCAGCCTACCCGTAAAGTGTATGTATAGGCCTTAGTCTTCCAAGCGGGCCAAGTGCGGATTGGCCGACTTCAACCTTCCCTCCTTCCCTTGAATCTCTTTGTAGACGGGCGCAGGTTTCCTGACGATGTTTTCCTCACTATAAGAGCGTGGGATAAACGTACACACAATTTCGAAAATTCAAAAAGACCTTTGAACCTGCACCCTCCAGATCGGAAGAAAACAGCAGCAGAAAAATAAATGAAAAAATAAACTTACATATCTATCTTATCACAACTTACTATAGTTTGCAGATAAAGTTTCTCCAAGATCACTTGATGATCCTCTGTTCTTTTTTTATTAATATTTACAAAATTTATATTTCAATTTATAAATTTTAAACACGTCAGTCCAGCCGGGTCTTCAAATTACTATCACGTTTTCGTCATATATGTTCAATTTTCGTGCGAGATCTTTGCTTTCAGGGCCACGTACATCAAGTGTCTTCTTAAAAGCATATTACCTTTATGGTCTGAACACGTTATTGTCTAAGCGTGTACTGACATACGGAAACAGATGTTATTTCTATAGGTATCTCAAATAATCCATTCGAATGGTGTGTGTCTTCATTATCATACCAATTTATACAGTTTTATTTGAACGTATAATACCTACCTACCTACCTCTGTGTGTGTATGTGAGAATTAAATAATATTATGTTACTAACAATAAAAAATAATTAAATTTATGTTAACTGCTATTGATTGGTTCTTAGTTCAGCAGTGGACTTTTCAGGCAGTAATAATGATGATGGTAATTTTTTTATGCTGAACTGAGGCTCCCTAAACGATGAGTTAAAATGAACTTTGACTTTTGAGTCCTTTTATATTGTTAATTGTTATCGAATGAATTGTTAGAGCGTCGGTAGCTCAGTGGTGTGGACTGTCGCCTTCCTACCGGGAGGGCTGAGGTTCAAATCCCGACACGTACCGATGTATTTTCGAATTTTCGAAAAGTATATGTACGTATCCGACGCTCTTACGGAAGGAAAACATCGTGAGGAAACCTTCATGCACGCCTGCGAAGAGATTCGAAGGTTGTGTGTGAAGTCGTCAATCCGCACTGGGCCCGCGTGGACGACTAAGGCCTAATCACCCTATACGGGTAGGCTCGTGCCCCTCGGTGGGGACGTTTAATGAGCTGATGATGATGAACAATATAAAAGTACGTTCATGGACATGTTTGAAGTAACTTTCTCTTAGCTTGGGCTCTATGTGGCTTTGTGGACTTTTGATATGACCAACAAAGTCTAAATCACTTCTTGATCCCGAGGTCGTAGGATCTAATCCCGGGAGCTCATGTATCTAGTAAAAGTTGTGCATTTTTTCAGCTGTTAGCTGTAACAGCTAAAAATGCAGCCGAAGCATTGAAAACTCTTGATCTAATGAGTTACCGCCAGCTCTTGAAACAGTATTAGGCACTATAATGATACGTCAGTTTTTTTTATGTTACGAATTAAACAGGACTATCAGTACGCTCACCTAATGGAAAGTAATACGCCTGACCATGACAGAGTAGCATTGATGCAGATCAAACAACTGATAAACAGTTATTATTCGCCATCAATGCCGCACTGCGCCCGTCACCCGAGACAACAGATGTTAGGATTATCCGTCCCTCATGCCCTCAAACACAAAAGTGTGTAACACTCCTGTTTCACAACGGGACGATATTTGGCACTGCGGTGGTATCTACCTAGACGACTCAGTATCGAGTCTACCACCAAGCAGAAAAGGCGTATAATATTAATGCAATACTGTTTTAAGAGATGGAGGTAAGACTCCTGATATCAAGAGTATGATTGTTAATAATATGTACTCGATAAAATGAGTTATCTGATTTCTGCCTAGTTCACTATATCAATAAAGTACCTCCTCCTTTACAGAGCTTTTAAACCTTTACCTAACGTTAAAAACTACATGGGCCGCTAAAGGCAGATTACATTTTCCTAGTAAGTATTTGTTTGTTTTGTTGTTTATTTTGTGTAACAATATGACTTTCCATATTTGTCGACCTTTTATTATAAACGTTCGCTTTATCAGCAGATGCGGGTCGGTAATTCCAAACCACTCATCTCTAATTACTTACCCGTAGATTGTTTCGACACATGTGGCAATTATCTGCAATTATTTTCAAATGGAGAGCAACTCAAAAGAGTCATGAGATACAAAAGGTTAGGTTTTAAAGTCTATCTTTTAAATCGTAATCCAAAGTCTTTCTTTTTTAATAAAATTACTCTACGTTTAAGTGTAATAACGTGAGATAATGGTACATGGTTTCATGGTACACACGTATTAATTATACACGTACGGTTCATACATTTTGTACAATTTGAATAAGTACGCCATTTGAGCGGGGCGTACCTACTTACATCACTTACTATCAAAAAGTCACTCAATTTACTACTTCACTATTATAACCTACTTACATACTTCACTTCGGATAAACTTTGTTTTATAACTTCATTTTGTTTGAATGTAGTTTGATAGAGCTGTGGTCAAACGGGGGAGACCTATGATTAGCAGGGGACTGTGATAGGTTGAAGAGAGGGAGAGTGGTCAAAAGTAGCATTCGTTTATCATAGTTTGTGCTTTGGAAAGAACTTTTCCAGCCCAGACCAGCTTAACATTTACCTCTTAGATAAACAAGTTAATTGTTTATCTAGCTTCACCTCAACCTCATTGATCTTCCAAGCGGCTCTAGGCTTTTGTAACTGCTTACCTACTATCAGGAGAGTTGTAGTTTGTTTGCTATCTTGTAGCAGTCCTGTAGTGTGCATTTGACAAACATCAAATGAAACTGGGGGACTACCACCTATGACTTTTTGTAACCAAGTAGACCCTAAGGTCTACCGTACACTTTTCATTTACCTTTTCTAATCCAGTGGATGAAAAGGAAAATGAAAAGTGTTTATTCAGTTTAGGCCCTTACAGAACACTAATGAATGTCAAATAAAGCTAAGCTAAGGATGTAAAGGATTAGATAAGAAAAAACAAATTTTAATTTGGGAACGGAATCGTTTATTGAACCCATCTGTTATAGTAGATAATTAAATTATACCTTTAACTCTACACATTTTGTACTGTTGAAAGTACCTACCTATCTCAATACTCTATCTCTTGGGTTCGAAAGTACTAAGAAATGCACCCGAATCCAATAGTAATTTTAAATCCAATTTTTAATGTTCCGAATCCACGGTAGTTACCAATCACAGTACGATTTGGATCCTACGAGTAATTACAATGAATACAGTGTATATGTTTACATACTTCCATTTAGTTTATGATAAACTATAACATACTAGTGACAGTACATCCAACATCGAAATGTGAATTTTATGTTAGCTCACAATGAGCCGAATTACACTTTAACAATCTAAGAAGTTGCTACAAATAACTAAAACTGCAAAATTCCATGAGAACAAATTACAGAAATCGAAACACTTTCAATACCTATTAACACAAACAGTTAAATTTGACAAACAATTGATACTAATTCTAGTTTGAAAATGTTGATAAGATCTAGGTTACCACGTTAAAAAAACGTTAATAAACTAAAATAATGTTAAATGAACTTCGTAGATTGTTAACGTATAAAAATTTACATGCGTTATATAAGTTACAAGGTTTTCTTTGTAATTATAAATATTTAAGAAATAAATTTCAAGTAAATTATACGTTACAGTTAATTAATATAGTTTTTTTTCTGTTCGGATACACGCACAAATACTTTTTCTTATTACAGTCATTCCTTTGTTGGATTTCTTTATCTTACTTAATCTGTGCACTGTTTTTACATTTTTATGTATGATTCTTGTCTACCTCATTGCTTGGGCGTTCAGTGGGGTACGTAAATGACTTAATAGCAGAGTAAACCCTTAAATTTTCTTATTTTATGTTGATTTTTTGGACGGATATACCAATGTTATAGGCAAAGACAGACAGATTTGAAAATTACGTAGGTACTCTTTTGCCAAATACCCTTGTATAGAAGCTTTGGTTTATTGAACTTTTATTATTCATTCTTTGTGATGGTGCTTTATTAAATAAAATGTCAGCCCCATCGAATCTTAATCTATATACACATTATTTATTAGTATTTTGGGGTTATCAATTTTATTATGGATTTTATGATTGTGTGTGATTACAATGTATTTGGCAGCTTTATTATACCATATTTATTGTTGTGAAATTTATAAATCAGAACTTAAGAGTATAAGTTGGTTTGTGAAACTTTTGCAATTTTATTAAAAGGTCAATTAAGGTTTTTGAAACTGTACTAGTATTTACGCGTGGGTCCGAACAAACAGGGTTCTATCACTTCATTACAAATACATCGCCGCTATGTGCTTACACTACAAGTTAACATTTTAGATATCGATCGAGTCGTCACTTCGTTAATATTAATAAATAGGTATAAATCTTCCTTTATTGTCTTCAACTTTACCATTTCAAACAAGCTGGGATAAAATTATTTTAACTTAAAGAATGCAGTCCCTCTCTATAGATTCGACAAAATCTTTTGACACTTCGCGCCTTGGAATAACTCAATATGTTTTTTAAAATTTAATGATAGTTTTTTTTTATTATATGAAATTAGTTTAGGAACTAATGACATTGGTTTTTTTTAAATGGCTAAGGTTGGCTCATGCGATGTCAATTGTTTTTTTAATTCGTAGTAGGTATGTACTTACATTGTCGAATCTACGCAGAGTGACTTCGTAGTGTCACAGCGTAACGAGTGGTGGCAATATAATATTAGTTCAGTTAAATCGCTTTGGTTGCGCCATAAGAACTACAAATACAGTTAAATACACTGAACGATTTCGCGATGGTTCCTAACCGCATTTAAATTAATATTGATAAAGCGAGAAGCGTCGGCGAATGCGACAAGTTTTTTATTACATAAACTGAGCCAAACAACAAAAATGCATTTATGAAACTCCAATATTAAAAATAAAGGTCTTATTTCTATTGCATTTTTATTTAAAATGCGTAGATATAGTATTATACCTACAAATATATGATTAGGGACTTTTTATTATACGGTAAAATTACTGGCTGGTGTTCAAAGCCCAAATAAAGCCAGTATGGGCTTCTTATAATTATTTACATACCGCACTCACTAGTGCCTAAAACAATTAAAAAAATAACAATATCACTATTGTTTTTTCATCGTGCACTTGAATTTGTCACTTCCATAAAAATATAACATTGCCTATTTCATTGAGAACATGAAACATAGGTTAAATAACAAAGCATAGTACAACACTAGTTTTCGCTGTCACATCGCCGATATCTAAAAATACAGGATCGTTGCCTTACGAAATAATACAAATTCATGATATGTACCTAAGTATACACAAATGATCGACACCCCGCAACTGATACAAATCAATAAATAGCTTTAATGACGTCACAATATCTATATACACCTAACATATTTTAGTACCCTTCGATTTTAATGGATTCATTATAATGTTAAAACGATTGTTATAGTTGACTATTCTTTATAATTAATAGAGTAGTTGCTAGCTCGATAAGTAAATTGTAAACGATATTTACATAAGTACCTACGTGTTATTATGAATTTAAAAGACCGGCGACGCGCGACGGAATATAGCTTACTCTCGCATTCCGAGTGGGAAAGGGACAAATATATCGGAGTATCATTCCGTCGCACTCGCTCGTCACTACATGACGTGTACAGACTCTAAAACCCAGAACACACACTACCCAACAGTTACTTAACGCTTCGTTCGGTTAGAAAGTAATCCATTTAAATGTATACGAAAATAAGTGGGACTTACAGTATATACAAAAATATCACATTACTTCGAGGCCGCAGCTTTTCATTACTTAGTCATTGAGTTTATTCGTCTTCTTACCTAAGAGTGTTGGTTTTCCAGCAAGCCAGACATCGCGGGAAGTAACATACACGTGGCCAATCCATTGGGCCGTAGACCTTTTCTCTTGTTCGCAAGCTTGTGTTTAAAAAACCTGAACGACGTTACAATGCACGCGCGTTGCCCTTTGTATATATACCCCCCAATTATTAACAAGAACCTATGGATAATTCGAAAACTACGTGCTTCATCATTAAAGAATCGGGACCTGCACGGGACGATGATTTGACGAAATTAAAGTGTAAAAAGTATAGAGAATGCAAAAGAAAATTATAGTGCGCGTTTGAAGCGATGACAAATCATTATTTTGACATTATTTAGTGTTGGTTCGCCCGGCAGTGTCACCGCGTAGATCCCGTTACATGGAGTGAGCTACCCACTACGCGATGGGGCGGCGCCCCAACCAAAAGCTGCAGCCTGCGGGTTGGTGCAGCCACTACACTAAGAACATCTTTCTTTACGAGTCCATGGAAAGTTTAAACGACATTTCTCGTTAGAAATTGACGGAAGATATAGACAAAAAGATAAAAGTTTATAAAAGATTAAATTTAAAATTGACTCAATTATTGCTTTATTTAAGGAACGAGACATAAATAGTTTGTCTCCAAAGAGTACAATAGTAACACTTACATTAAAAATGTCGTTTAAACTTCCTACAATATAACGAAAGACAGTTTATTTGGCCGTCGACGCGGGCGCGGAAGCGGCGCGACTCTAGACGCTCCGCCGACTATCACAAGGGTGTTGACGCTGGTGTTGTTTAATAAGACATTATTTAATAATATAGTTTTTACCCCAAGGTAAACCAAACACCAAAGAAGTGTCATGTCACGATCATAATGGACCAAGTTATCCTGTTAAACAAAACGTTCATAGATCACAATCACCATCTGCCTTTGAACAACATAGCTGTGATAACTGTAGGTACAAATTATTAAGTCAAATTTACCATAAAAAAGGTGTCCACACAAACAACACCGCCGTCAACTGCATAGAAAAATATAATTCAGCCGTTATTGCTAATTAGGTACAGTCTTTGGCGTCCGGCGAGGGCGATCCAGACAGTTCGTCAAGGAAGTCGAATGTGGCGACGGCCGCTCTCTCCCTGTCCCCGTAGCGCACGAAGAACCCGTCCCGCCCGAGGATGGAGGGGCGGCGGTGGCGCGGGAACCGCAGCACGCCGAGCCCGCGGCTGCGCAGCGCCGCCGCTGCGGAGGCGAGCGCGTCACGACCGGCGACGCCTGGGCCCGCTCGCGACCACGCACGACAGTTGCCGAAGGGAGCCGACAGAACCCGACAATGGCCGAATGGAGCCGATAATTGCCGATGGCAGCCGACAATTTCCGATGGCAGCCGACAATTGCCGAGAGCCGACAATTCCATGGAGCGACAATTGCCGAGGTACCGACAATTGCCGAGAGAATCCGACAATGGAACCGACAATTGCCGAGAGTACCCGACAATTGCCGAGAGAACCCAACAATTGTCGACGGACGCCAATAGATACTGAAAGAACCTTAATTGCCGTTTAAAACCGACGATTACAGAAAGAATCGGACTATTAACTACGGATTCTGCTAACCCAAAAAGAGGGTTACTAATATTGAGTAGGAGAAAGAGAGATACCAAAGTCGGCTGTCGCAATCCTACTGACGTCCGGACGCCTATGTCACAGACTGTCAGCGACTATCAGAAACCGGCGCCAACCGTTTGACTTCATAAAGAGTCCGTCGGTATGACTTTGCTAATGCAATCATCGGTTGTTATCGACTCTTTTCGGCACATATCGTCGATTGTCGGCTTTGTTTTCTGAGGACTTGCTGTGGTCGGAGCGATCGCAGCATAGTGTCGCTCGTCGGTGAGCTCCCATGAGCTCGACGGCATTTGCCATAGCGCGATGCGTTACACTGTTGCACTTTATTGAACTCCCTTATGGACCACTACAGTGCTTTATATTTTAACGTTTGTTGCGTGCTATTGCGTGTTGACACGTATGACGAGACGGGCGCACACGACAATACCATGAACTTGAATTACCATACATAATAGTGACAATGTTGTTAGTATTTGAAATTAATTACACACAGAATTTACACCTTCACCGCAAACAGTGGTATTGAAGTCGGGCACTCAGTCGTGATGTATCAACAAAAAATGCGCTATTACCGCATTACATTTAAGAGATTTACGTTATAATTAAAATTGGCTACCGTTACATGTATCCTTAATTTACATAGGATTATAATAATTCGATTATTATTACATTACACATAAATAAAGCTTATTAAGTTGATTTCGCAAGAGCACGTAACAAATTTGCTTTTGAAGGTTATTTATAATCAGCAATCGCGAAATGGCAAACGTGCGCGAGGTGTACGCGCGGCTCCAGCAGCAACGGCGCGTTATGACGCCGTGACGTCATAGGGGGTGGTGACGTCACGCGACACGATGACGTCACGCGGCGTTAGCGGCTGGGCGCGCCTCTGCACGAGACGAACAGCGTGAGGCCACGTGTCGCGACACGCCGCCGCCGTGCCACACACACTACCACAACGCTCCTACGCTACTGGTTTTTTTTTAATTTTGACAATGACCTGTGTTGATTGTTAGTATTGCTAGGTTATTTATCGTGGAAATATAAAAAAAATATATTTATACAAAAATCGAATATCAAAACAGGCAGAAATGAAAGACAATTTTAACGCTTAATGCGGTACCAAAGAAATGTGATTAAAAATACATTGAAATTCAATTAGTAAGCATTTAAACTTTTGACACAAAAGAGCAGATTGAAAATAATATATACAAAAAAAATACTTCATAGTGTGTGAAAAATTCTTCATATATATAATTCATAAATTTAAAGAAAATAACTAAAATCTAAAAAATATATTATGTAAGACCAATAGATATTAAAACCAATATTGAATTAGTACAACAAAGTTCAAGTAGCGGGAGCGTTGTGCCCATATCGACATCTACACCAGATGAGGCGAGAGAGTGAGATGGAGCGTGCGAGTGAGAGCGGAAACGTGGCGTGACTGGACGTGTGACGGACAGACATATTATGACATGACAGCACAATGACATAACAATTTTTGGGTACAATTGCAATTTAAAAATAATAAAAAAATCCATATTTTTTATAAGTTGATAAGGATTTTTATAAAATATATAACCCAGCGTTTTTGTTAAAATCAAAAAGAAACGGTGCTCTAAAGATTATTGACTTTAATTAAAGGCATATTGTCGTTCGGAAAGAGAAAGTAGCATTACATTGGCATTGTTTTCTATCTCTGTCGCTCTAACAAGGTGTCCCTGTCACACATTGTGTAAAATATCGTATCGTTCGTTCGTATGGCACTACCGGGATCGTACGAACATAATTTGTTATTTTTGTGACTGGAAATAATAATATGGTAAATTTTCCATATTTAATATTAGATTCAATGGAATAATAGGTATTGATGAAACGATATATGTTTCTACATTTTGGTAGTGAATTAGATTTTGCAAGTGTACACAAAAACGGCAAATACATTAATGTTTTGATTCATTCATTTTATTCAGATGACTGAAAACAAATTAAAAAAACTGTTACTACAATTAAATAAAAATTAAAATTATTTATGAATAGTAAAATATAATGTATGAATCAAACAGACCAATTTAAGAACTTACTCCACGTATTAAAAATATTTGTCATATATATTTATTATGTAAGTAAGCTCTCAAGTTTACATAGAGAATAAAAAAACAAAAGACAAAAAATTATGAGTAAATTTTTCTTCCACCAAGACTAACACTGACTCCAATTAATAAGTAATCGTTCATAAAAAACAACGCATACAATACGCAAATCCACAGGAACGTTAATTTATGAATTTTTTTCGGAAATATCATTAACTGATTATAATAAATGTTCTTCATAATTAATTTATAACATTTGTGTTGAATCATTACTCATGAAATTTACTTTTACTCTTTATAGCACCGTTAACAGGCTAGTAACAAAAAAACGTCAACGCATATAAACGTTATGTTTTTGATAAATAAAATAAACCATTTATAACGTTAACTCGCTTAAGTAGAGTTATTTACAAAGTTAGTGACAAAGTATGGTGATGTAATTTAATGAATGTCTGCGTGAATTAGAATGGACAATGATCTGCTAAACATACCAATCCAGACATACTAATACATTGAGACATAAGTACACACAAAATGTAAGATAATGTGACCAAAATTCTGTCAAAATCATCTGTTTTGCATTAATGATATTAGTCTTTGATGATGTCATAATGATAATTTACCCTTCTATAATGTTTTACTTTTAAAATAGTCAGAATTTTTACCACATATTTACTATATTAGGCCAACTTTGAATCGTTTTAAACAAAATTACACATTTAATATATTTTTTAGTCTTTGTAAAGTTGTCATTTACATGATAGTCTTTTTAGGCAAAATTAATATTTTTATCTAAAAACTGGTGAATGCCAATTTTGGTTTTAAATATTTAAAATCTTAGTCTTTAGGTTGATTTATATTATCGTACCAAAAAATATATATATATATATCGCTACTATCCTTTTTTCTATTAAGATTCCAGACACAACAAAAACATAATTCAAAATAAAAACAATTTAATTAAATAACCTTTTAGAAGTTGTGAACAATTTAATCTATGTACTCTTCATTTAAAACTATTAAAACGGAGTAATTTTCCAATCTTCATTTAAATTTATAATAGACCGAGGTATTTTTCAGTCTTAATTTAATATCATTAAAGACAGAAATTTTCAGTTTTCATTTAAAATCATCAAAAACAGAGATATTTTCCAGTCTTCATTAAAAACCATTAAAATACAGAAATTTTCAGTCTTCATTAAAACCATTAAAGACAGACATTTTTCTGCCTTTATTCGAAACCATAAAAGACCCCACATTTAAGTCTACATTTCACAACCTTAAAAGACCGAGTAAAACCATAAATTAAAAGACCGAGTTTTTTCAAGAAGCATTTTGGGAAAACAGCTCAATAACTATGTTCCCTCACTGTCAAAACGATTCAAAGCGGGCCGCACGTTACCGGCGACCGTCAGTAAGCGCTTACCGGTCTTCTGTCGTCGCGACCGGTGCAGTCGGTGTAGCCGCGAGTACGGCGGCGGCGGCTCGGCCGGCGACGAGCCGCACGACGACGGCGACGAGTCGCTCGACGCCAACATTACGTCGAGCAGGTTCGCGCGCGCCTACACGTGTCATGTCATTGTGACATAAGCGTTAGTTCAAAATAAAACAATTCGTGCCATGGCTCTCCTTAACTTAAACCTAGCTTGGCGAGCACTTACTTGTCCCAAACTAAGCTTTAGCCTATGTTATGGGTACTAGACAACAGATAAACATACTTAAATTCATTTTTTTGTAAGTACATATTATACATAGAAACACTCGGGCCATCACAAACAGACGTGTTTGTAATGGTCATGCACACAAATGTTTGTACTGCCCGGGGATCGAACCCGGAACCCTTGGTGTTGCAGACGACGTTTCAACCGCAACACCAAATGGGTCGTCAAAATTATTATTCATTAAAATTTTCACCTTAGCGTCATTAAAAGGGTACAAAATCAAAAGCACGAGCATACTACAATGTCACTATGACATGTAGCGAGCGACGTGATTATGCATGAAAATTTTGTTCAACTGACGGGATGGGCATAATTTTGCCGCTTACACTGAGTAAGAAGGTGCACCTAGTTAGTTTATCCAAACCTCACCATCCATGTAATTACATACCTTGGGATCACTGAAGTCAATGTCCCGGTGGACGTGCACCCAGCCCGTGGGTGCCCAAAGCGCGGCGTCTTTCCCCGAAGGCCCCGTGGCCACCGGTGGGGCACCTGGTATGGGACCCGTGGCCCCCACCGCACCTGCAGGCCCCGTGCTACTAGAGCCCGACGTCTCGCTCTGCCGGATCATTCTGGGACAATACAATACGTGTTACTAGTTGGAATTTTAAATAAATAATATCTACGATAAATCGTACAGCGACATCTATCTCAATTTAAGGAAGGATCTTGTACTATGGGTGTCAAAACGTACATAAGCTTAAATAAAAAAAAATGACAGAGTAATTTTGACACATACCTAGAAAAAGTAGTGAAAAAGTTTTTACGTTTAACATTGTACTGAAATTATAGCATTGAACAAGAGTTACCCTTAGTTACAATAAAACAAAAGCATAACTATTAAAATGGCTTGCCGATAAAATAACGACTTGAGATATTTTTAAAGTTGTTTTGATACCATGCCAAAAATCTTTAGTGCAAATATCAACCTTGTAAAAAACAAATAATCTCACCTATTCAGCTCATCGATGACATCTTTAGACGTGGCAGCCTCGTGGAAGCTCAGCGTGTGCTCCTGTTTCACGATAATCGGTTCAGGCACCGGCAGCATCGTCGCTGGTCTACCACCACCCCTATCCGCCACCGGTATCTTCGATCTGCTCCTGTTCGGCGAGGACGGTGGCCTCTTACCCCCCATAAGGGTTGGTATCCGACTCTTCTCACTCCTTCTTTCCTTGAGAGTCGTTTCATTCTTATTACTTACTATCACAGTTTCAGCAGTAGATGTGCTTGTCGTATTCGATTCAGTCATTTGAGGGGAACCTCTTTCGGGCGACGAGCCCTCTTCCTCCTGGGACGGTAACTAAAGCTCCTGTGCTTCGTCTGCAAGCACTTAACACTTCTTCAACAAGAGACATCTCTGGCTCCGCACTTGGAAACGTAAAACTAGACGATTTGCTCAAACAGCCGTCGGTGTCTCTTTCGATTGAGGGTTTATTCAACATTATATTCACTGTGTTCTCTTTCAACGCCGAACTGAGGTCCAGACTCCGACTAGACTCTATATCGCTTCTATCATCTTTCGGTGTTGACTCTTCATCTGCCGATTGCGTTATATCTATGCCCTTATTGATTTCATTCTTTCTTTGGACTTTCAGTAAGTGATGCTCATCAATTTCATTCTCGGCGTTCTCTATTCGCGTGAACTCTTCATAGTAGCCCTCGGATTCCGCGTAAGGATCCTCGCGCTCTATGAACCTAGGCGTGGATCTCGCTTCGGACACAGTATCACAGTAAAGCCTCGGCCGGTCGTGTATGACATCGCAAGAGTCGTTCTCAGAGAAACTCCCAAAGGAATCCGGCCTCTGCCTGTCTTCGGAGACTTCGCTGCGTGGACCGACAGAGTCATCGTCGAAGTCGGCCGCCGCGTAAGGAGGCGGCAACTCCCTTATCTCGGACACAGGTCGCGATGACACAGAGTCTGACTCCTCCTATCTCGACAGTACTTCTGTTGTTCCGCTATGAAATGTAGCACGTTTTGCAGAGCTTGCTCTCGGTCTGCGAGGCCCATGGCTTGGACGTCGTGTACTCTCAAGTGGTTGCTGACATCGGCCGCCGGCAAGCCCCTTGACGAGTTCGACGCCAAGCTTTTAGTGCTTTCGTATTTAACTAGTCGATAGAAGTCCCTAGTGAAGTCGAGACCTACGTTGGTGCAATCGCCATCTTCACTCAACGCCGTGCTCGATCTTTTTCCGGCCCGTCAGAAGTACTGGACCAAGAGCCGCCCGGCGAATGCGTTCCGGTGCATTCCCAGCGTTTATCTGTCGTATCCGGGTCGTCACCGATTCTGCATTCATCTATTTCTATTGTTGCGAACCCACAATCGTTCCACAAGCAATCGCCCACGTCTTCCTCTAATTCTAAGGCGTCATCTTCCCTGATGCTGGGTAAGGTAGACAGTGATATTTGACCTGGCGTCGTTATCTCAGCAAAAGGGGACTGCCTGTCCCTGAGATCCTCACATGATAGGGATAAGCTCCAATCTTCTAGTTCCGCCCTGTCGTACTCCAAGTCTGCTAAGTCTCTGTGCCGTTGCTGGAGTGCCGATCTCGCATCGTCTAACTCAAGCCAATGCTGGACGTAGTCGGCGTCATATTGTGACCCATCAGCTCTTTCATCTACCGTACTACCCCAGGACACTCTTTCAGAACTGGTCGTTGATGCTATCGCAGGTCGTCTTAATGGTCGTTCGGGGGCTGGTTTAAGGTCTAAAACTAACACCCCTGAACTAGGTGTGGGACTGTCGAGACAACTAGTAGGGCAGGTCGTGCCCGCAAGGAGTTTCAGACAGAGGTGTGAATCTGAGAAGCTTCGGACTACATGCTGGAACGGGAGTACCGGCCTCGAGGGGGGGTAGCTGCCTCTGACGCCCGCGAACGCAATGCCTATGGGGAAGTAGATGTAGTCCGCTTCGGCGAGTAGCCTCGCGTGTCTCCGCGACTCCCTGGGGTTGATGGAGACGATAGTTTGGTTGTCCGTCTCGTCGGACGCCTCGTTGAGGTCTGGCAGGGCTCTGTCGGCGGCGTGGTCGCTCTGGCGGAGGCGTCGGCCTGGACGTCGCTCGACATGGTGGAGTAGCCCTCGTCTTTGGCCCCACTCTCGGGAGACTCGGCGCCAGCTTCGCCCTGCTCGCCGCTTTCTTCTTCAGTCGCTTTCTCACCACAGCGCCTGGAATCATGTTATAATATTACTTAAAACATAAACATTGAATTGTTTTTATTTTGTGTAGTGTTTTCCGTTATTAGATAGGTAGTCAACATCTTCATCTCATACAAGATGTTTGCCGTCATTACATGGCAATCAGATTGCAATTTAAAAACAATATATCGCACGGAGATAAGGAACATGCAAATGTATATAAATGAATATTTTGATATTAAAATGTTAAAATAACATAAAAGAAGGGACACCGTAAGGTTTATATTTTAATTGACGCTGTTTTTTGAAATAATTACGAATTGAAATTACTTGAAACGGACGTATTTAAACACCAATCACTGTCATTTACGTCATCTATGTATGACATATTATTTTGACGTTAAAGGTTTAGCAAAAAGTGAACATTAAAACGACAAATCGAAGTTTTCGAATAAAATGAAATTTAGGACTGTAAAAGCAGTCTCCAGGAACTACCAAAGTTGTCAACATTACTTGGTCGTAATTTATTTTTTGTCGGAAGTGAGTTTACAAACCGCAATAAGCCTGATGCGAAATATGACTTTTTACGGTACTTATTGAAATATCAAAGCATAATGTCTACTGATAATCTAGAAATGATTGTTTTTCATCACTAACATGAAAATTTAAGTAGTGAGCAAACAGAAAAGGTTTATATTTTCTATTTTTTAACTTTGGTGGCGTATGTGTTAATACAAAGCTATGCGGATGACATGGTGCTGCTGGCCCCCTCTGTCAATGCGATTAGAAGAATGCTGGCCGTTTGTGAGGATTTATGCTAGAATGCATGGATTGGTATAGTAGAGAAAAGTGAAATATCTTATCTTTAAGAGTGGTAACAAACTCCCTGAAGAGGTACCCCTATCACGCTTTTTCAAACACCTCTTGCTAGAGTAACCCAATTCAAATACCTTTGGTCACATGTCACGACGATCAAAAGACGACGTTGACATTGAGAGAGAACGCAGGCGCTGTCGATTAGAGCGAACAATGCTGGCTCGCAGATTTGCTCGGTGCTCGCCAGCAGTTAAAGTCACTCTTTTTAAAGCTTCTTGCACTTCTTTTATGCAAGTAGTATGTGGACTAGCTATACTCAGAGGTCATACAACGCCCGCGCATACAATACAATACTGCCTTCAGGGCATTGATGGGGCTGCCGCGATACTGCAGTGCCTCTAGCATGTTCGCGTACGCAGGATCGACAGTTTCCCGGCCATACTGCGCAAAAAGCCGGCTCACTTTAAGGCGAGTGGCGCGGTAGCCGCAACAATGTGCTCAAGGCCATCGCTGATAGTGGGATGTCCATTTATCAAGCACATGTGTGATATACTAGGTCTTGTTTAGTTATTAGGTACTAATATAGGATATAAGTTCAATGTTACTAATTATTTCTGGATCATTGTTGTCTGATAATAAATATTTTTATTTTTTTTTTTTTATTTTTATTTTTTTTTTTTAACTCATCACAGTGTGAGCAGAAACTGCTTGGAAAACGCTGCCTTGAGGATTTCCAACATGGAATTGCCCTGTGCAATCCTTATCCATGGCACTTACACTACACTCTTAGGATGAATCAGGAACAGAAGAATAATGATTGCCTTTGTTTAAAAATCATTATTTAATTATATCATAATTGTGTAAGTTTGTATGTTTTGTGTGACTGACTATATATCAATATTAACTTGGTGTATTTTCAATGCTTACAAGAATTTTTTTTTTATTTTGCTGATTCAAGTGTCAAATGCATTATTCTGTTTTAGCATTCAAAAATATGGGGTATGAGCATCTCTATTCACAAAGTTTTAACTTTTTAAACATGATTCCATATCTTTACAATAAAAAGTTATAGACAACTTTGTTATTGTTATTATATTAGGTAGGTAATATGTTTCTTTTTCATACAAGCAGATGAAGAATAACAAGTACTTATAAAAGTATTCTAACATCATAGTCGTCTTCACTGCATCGAAAATATTTGAGGTAATTCATTCGTCTTCACAGCTCAAATCTCTTTTTCCTGGTTTTGTGTCAGTCAAAAACATATGATTGTTATTAGATGAATACATTGGCATAAAGTATGGTCAACGCGGCTTTTTTCCGCAGTATCAATTCATTAAATTCATACATTATCAGTTATTTAAAATTCTTAAGAAATTAGTCTCGACAGTCGAGAAAAAAAATGCAAAGTATGAAAGTCCTCGAAGAAAAGGAGACACCTCACATATCTGACGTCAAACGTCACGCCGGCCGATTTGGCGCGAAATTTGAAATTGTCAATTTCAACCGCATTTTTATGCAAGAAATGACAGTTTTTTGATTTTAAATATACTTGTGGTCTATTCCAAATGTAGTTCTTTAAAATAAACACAAAAATTAAATTTTGTGCAGATCACAAATTTTATTTATAGGGAATTCCCTATTAAAGAATTATTTTTTAATAATACTGTATGTCTTATGGTAATATAAAATATTTGTGTTTACTGTTGTATTTATATACAAGTTATCTTGCACGATCGTTAACCTTAAGCTAGCTACTACGCAACTAGATGCAACGCCATCGTGGCTTCGAAGTGTTCAAGTGTAAAGTTCTTTACTAAGTAAAAAACTTCGTATTTTGTTTTACATATATAAAGATAAAAAAGTTAGTTATTATTTTGATGGAAAATGAAATTGTGTATGGTGTGTTGTGGTATGGTATGTTGTGGTATGAGTATGTTGTGTTGAGTATGTGTAATGTGTAGTATATGTGAGTTTGTATATGTGTGTGTGAGTAAGTATGTATGTGTGAGAGAGAGAGGGAGCATGTATATGTGAGTGTGAAAGAGCATGTGTGAGTGCGCGAATGTGTTTTTGCATTACATATTATGACCATGATGTACGTACCAGTGGCGGGCATGGTGGAGGGCGGCACAGCGAGGCGGAGGGTGGCCGGCCTCGTAGGCGCCGCCCACAAAGCCGGGTCCACGGCTGACAGCGCGCGAGCCAAGTTCGCCGGGCTCACTTCTAACCCCTGGATACCACATTTCATCATCAGCATTTAGCCTATGTTTGTTTTTGAACTGCCCCCGTTGTCTAATGGTCACAGCGTTGGTTAGGTTGCTCCGGTAGCCTCCCATTTGGCAAAACAATGTTAACTATTGTTACAAGAGCTGAAACGGCTATCCTTTATACCGGATATTCTTCCGACCATGTCGCCAGATATCCGTCGAAAGTTGAGTAGACGGTGCGTGAACAGTCAGGCACCTTCTCTCGATTCTCTCGGGTCTTGTGTTAATGAGTGAAGTTAATAATTGTATCATTCATTGTATTATGAAATTTTATTTTACATCATCTAACCAGGTCAAAATTCAAGTTCAAAGATTATTTGTTATCAAAAATAAAGCTCTTTTAAACTTCAGATTTGATAAAGGCTAGTGATATGTCCTCGCTCCACCAAACTAGTCCAAATAATATGAACATTTTATTGAATAAGTTGTAATACCTTGTTTTTATTAATTTATGTGTATGTAACTCTGTTTG
>PQWD01008199.1:45518-103207 GCA_019425675.1 Leucinodes orbonalis
TTTGAGAAGTTAAACATTTTTGTGTACTACTATTTTTTTATGTAAAGCTTAACTTTCTTAAAGATACCAACTGTATTTATTTATTTATTTATCATTACAGTCATGTGGTTTAAGTTCTTATAAATTTCAATAGGTACATAACACATGAACCCTGTAAGGGCACAATAATGAAATCATGACAAAATGCACATAGCCTACACACTAATACTATAATAACATGAATTAGTGAGGTGGTGAAGCCTGGTAATCTGTGTCACACAATTTTCTAGTGCGACACAGTCTCTCGCAATATTCTTGTATTGAAATGTCTAAGTAACTTGTCATTGTATTTTGTAGTAGCTATATTGTGAAAGAGAAAATGAATAAATTGATTATTTCATTATTTTCCGTACTAAAATCCAATCCAATCCAATTAGGATGGGCAGCGTTCGGGAAGTTAAGGGAGATCTTTTCGTCCAAAATACCTCAGTGTCTGAAGACGAAAGTCTTTGACCAGTGTGTGTTGCCGGTATTACATACGGAAGTGAAACGTGGTCGCTTACTAAGGCCTCTAAATAGCTTAAAGTTGCTCAACGTGCTATGGAAAGGGCTAGTTAGGTGTTTCCCTACGCGATAAGATCCGTAACACGGATATCCGTAGGAGAACTAAGTGACCGACATAGCCACAGGATAAGCAAGTTGAAGCAGTGGGCAGGGCACATAGTGCGTAGAACCGATGGCCGATGGGGCGGAAAGGTTCTCGAGTGGCGTCCGCGTAACGGAAAACGAAGCGTGGCCGACCCCCAACCAGATGGTCTGATGATCTGGTTAAGTGGCAGGTAGCAGATGGATGTCAACTGCAAGGGATCGGTCGCGTGAAATCATTAGGGGAGGCCTTCGTTCAGCAGTGGACTTTCTAGGTTGTAATGATGATGAAAATAATCATGTTATGAAGCCGTTTAGCGTCGTGTATAGGCCTTAGTCGTCCACGCGGGCCAGTGCGGATTCGCAGGCTTTGAATCTCTTCGCAGGCGTGCGCAGGTTTCCTCACGACGTTTTCCTTCACCGTAAGAGCGTCGAATAAGCGTACGTATAATTTCGAAAATTCGAAAACACTGTTACATGGCGGGATTTGAACCTGCGCCCTCCATATCGCAAGACAGTCCACACCAGAGCCACCGACGCACATCATGTTTGAAAAAAATAATTTATTAATTGATATCCACTGAAATATTTACAAAGTATTTAAACAAATCAATTTTTTCTGTGACCAGGTTACAAATCTAAAGAACGATCACCTGCGCAAGCGTTTCGATGCGTAAAGTACGACGTGAAGAAGATCGAGGAGTGTACGACCTCAGCATCCGCGGTCTGACGCCCAAAGCCGAGGAGGCGGAACCCGCTGAGATGTAGACTATTTATACACTCAACGATATGTATTAAGTTCATAAAGCTTTTCTAGTATCATCATCATCAGCTAATTAAACGTTCCCACCGAGGGGCACGAGCCTACCCGTATAGGGTGTATAGCCTTAGTCGTCCACGCGGGCCCAGTGCGGGTTGGACGACTTCACGCACAACCTTTGAATCTCTTCGCAGGCGTGCGCAGGTTTCCTCACGATGTTTTCCTTCACCGCAAGAGCGACAGTGTCGTACATATAATTGGTACGTGGCGGGAATCGATCCTGCGCTTAATTAAACTGGCCGCTTCATGATTCTATAAAATTGTTCTCAAAATTTTTTTTGTAGTTATGAGAGTTAATTCTAAGAATAAATATAGCTTAACCCATTGAACGCCGCAAAACCAGTCACAATAGAAAATGTATTGTGTGACGTCTTAAGGCGTCATTGGTCGAAGGTTAAAACAAAAAGTTAAAATTTAATTTGTGAACGTAATACAAATCGTTGACTATAATTTTGTACAATAATTAGACTGATACATAGTGAGCTAGATGTGTTTAAACATATAATGTGTGCTAGTACATTTATTTAGGTTACTTTGGAATTGATACATATAAATAATAAATATCCACTGACATTCACACAGCGCCATCTAGCCAGCAAGTTAAGCGTGAAGCCTGTATTATGGGTACTAAACAACGAATAAACATACTTATATATTTCTTTGTAAATACATATTATACATAGAAAACATCCAGACCATTACAAACAGACATGTTCATGCACACACATGTTTGTACTGCCGGGGATCGAACCGGAACCCTTGGTGTTGCAGTCGACCTCCCAACCGCAACACCGAATGGGTCGTCAAATATACAAAATACATATATAGTTGCAGAAAATAAATAAAAAAGCGTGAACTTGGCAATAAAAAGATATTTAATTTTTAATATACAAGATTACTGTAGGTTGTATCATTCAAAGTAAGGTTTAGACATGTGTTCTAGAATGAGACTCAACGTTGATTTTTACTTAAATTTAGTTAAATAAATGGCGACATCTCTTTCTAACTCTATTTAAGTAAAGATCAATACTTGAGTCTTTTTACTTTACGTGCCTAAGAGTTCGATTGCCTGAACTGATATTTCATTCCATTATAGGCACATACTTTTGCAATTTCAAAGGGACGCAACTTTATTATTTAAAGAAACAATGTTATTTCGTCAACTATCTATAACAATCAGTATATAATATATCCACTGACATTCACACATCGCCATCTAGCCCCAAGTTAAGCGTGAACCTGTTTATGGGTACTAAACAACGGATAAACATACTATATACATATTTTTTGTAAATTCATACATGTGATACATAAAAAACACCCAGACCATTACAAACAGACATCAAATGTGTTGTACTGCCCGGGGATCGAACCCGGAACCCTTGGTGTTGCAGTCGACAACCGCACACCAAATGGATCGTCAAAACTTTTACATAAAACTGAATAAACTTTTGCATTTACACTTTTGCAATGGTATCCACATTGTATCTATGCCAAAAAATTGAATTTATTAGATAAAAAAAAATAAACTACATGCACAATCACACTCCGTGACCGCGGCAAAAGTCTGCCCATTGCATCAGTCGGGCAGAATTTTCATTCATAATCACGTCGCTTGCTACATGTTATAATGACGTAGTAGTGTGCTCGTGCTTTTGTTTTTGTACTCTTTCTATGACGCGTTGAGGTCAAAATTTAAAGAATAATTTTACATTCTAAATATAACAATAACTTAGTATGTGTTATGGGACTCGGGCATTCTTTGGTCGATGTTTCTTCGTGATTGTGCCTGTAGATAGTTTATTGTGGATCTAAGCAAAGAGTTTTGTCATCAGTGAATAGTGGCACAAAATTTAAAAAAGGAACCTTATAAACTTACCTTTTGACTGCCATGATTTCAGCTAAGTTAAAATCAACATTAACCTGATCGCCATTCCAGACAATGGAAAAGCTATTGTGCAATGTGGGACACCGGGAGACGGAATGAAAACACGTATTGAGTGCGCACTCTGAGTATATTGTATATATCAAATAACTTACAACTATGCTTATATACTAACTTATGTCTATGTGTGAGGGAGGTTGGCTATACACACTACACCTCCCCCGTGATTTAAGAAAAAAAATACATTGAATGTTATTTTTTAAAAACAGTACTTGATATTCAATTAACCGAAAAAACTTATTCGGGAATACAATTACCAGATAAAATTCATCATATTTATTTGGAAATAACAAAAACTATTTCATATCCAAAACAACGGAAAACAATTATTCCTAGTTTAATGTGCCTTACTAAGATAGTAAATTTATTTTATTTACTCTATTATTACATTCATAAATAGGTACAGCAGACAGGTTCCTCCACTAATATAATATATAAATTTATTAATACTGAATTATCGCAAAAAACATTTAAAAACTATATAACAAAATTTTGATATAAACCAATAAGTAGTACTCTCTTCTAAATACACTTCTATAAAAAAATACAGCCATAAAAAATCTACTCAATACAATTTCCTTTAACTACCATAACCATTTCTCTAAAATCATTATTTCTTTTTCCTTCATAAACTTACTTGGCACAACACACTTATCTCATATCTTATCCTCATTCTCATTTGGTACATTTTTTACCTCTTTGGGTATTTTCATTGGGCCTTCAGGTCCCTTTGTTAAATTATTTGGTACACTTTTTACTGACATATTAGTCATAATTACCTGCACCACGCAGCTTTATTTTTAGGGGCATTTTAAGATTACATAATCTCCAACTATTTTCACGGAGAGAAGCTCGTCTACACCATGATCAAATAAAGGATCTGTCACCCTATATTGTACCTTGTACCATTTTAATAATTCATAACTACACATACACTTCAATATCCTTACGTGCCTTCTTCTATCTCTATTCACTCTCATCTCTTTTACTACTTCAAAATATACCTGCTTTTAAAACCTTTCGTGACCATACAAAAAATATTAGTTCAAATGTTTTATTTTACTTTTGGGTGATCAGACCAATCGTAAAAAAACACATTAAAAATAAAATAAACATCATTCCACAACCTTTCACTAAACATTAAATCATTCATAAACATAAAATAATTCTTTTACTTCCATCTATTATTCAATCTTTACAAACTTTTTAAATTCAATCAATGCAATATGTGCTTTTGAAGAAATTCATTCTGCTTTTAAACACACTAATCAGATGTATATTTCTAACATTCCTTAGGTATCATTCGGTATTCCACTATATTGAATTACATTTCGAAGAAATCAAAATCATCGCATTGTTGTTATTGAATTCTAATACGCCGCTGTTGGTAACGAGACACATTGGAACAAATTTCGCTGATCTAGTAAACAATGTATGACTGATACGCTGCTACTAAGCAATCCCAATAATTACGTATTTTAGATTTCATAGTGTTAACAAATACGAGTAATTTATTTATAAATGAAATATATAGTTTTCTTTTAAATTTAGACAAACCATAATAAACAGAAACATAGGAACTTTAGAATTTAGAAAATACTTATACCTATTTATCATTTGCTTTAAATTCCCATAATCAACAACTCTCACTTTCTTATATTGAAAATGTAAACTACACAGTATTTGCAAAATAATCGGAATTATTTTTAAACATAGAAAAATATTTAAAAAAACAATCGGATATTTCGAAAAATTCATATTACCGAGACAAGCGTCGTATCATAAGTAAATAATAACTGGTAAAATTATTAAGAAATTATTGACCTGTCTGCTTATCTTATGTACATAAAAGTTTTAGATTATACCTACATGATAAATTTATACTTTTACCTATCTAATTTGTGGCCACAATTCTAAAAGTAAAAAAAATCATAAAATACATTTTAAAGTATTAAATTTTTTAAAGTTACCAAAAAAAAAGAACTATCACCACACCGTATTATGTCTTTTAGTTTATCTCACAACACAAACAACACTCACTAATGCCCGGGCTGTATCCTTGTATTTAAATCAGCTCCCAGCTGCACTAACCTCTCACTCCGACGCTCCCGGCAGCCAGCAGCTTCGTACATCCTTCGCCATGAGCATCAATATCTGATTTCTTTAAAAATTCTTCGCAATAGAGCTCGTCAACAGTTCCCCTTATTGTTTCAATATAATTCCCAACTCTTACACGCAGCACTGCCAAAAGGCAGCACTGGCAGGGTCGCCATGCAATGTGGGACACCGGGAGACGGAATGAAAACACGTATTGAGTGCGCACTCTGAGTATATTGTATATCAAATAACTTACAACTATGCTTATATACTAACTTATGTCTATGTGTGAGGGAGGTTGGCTATACACACTACAATTGTTTGTGATGTCTGGTGAAGGGTTAAGTTGGTTATAGCAGTTAGTGGTGGTTAAAGGTTGAATCAATTATCTATATCCATGGTTAAAGTAGTATCTGTCCAAAATACTTACACTGCCCAGTAAATAGTTTCAAGTGATACTTAATTTTTACACTGCCTTAAGAGTTTAACCTAATTAATTATAAGTGGCAACATTTATGTATCATAGATTAACTTAAGATGTAAACCGTGCACCGTTTATGTATTTGTTATAATTAAGTGAGATTAAATAAATAAAAGGTCTAAAATGGTTGTTTTCATTGAATTTAGTGTAAGAGAGCCAATACCGAATGAGCTAGCTCTGACGGACTGATGAAAAGTGCCTCGCAGAAATATTTCGTGTGTGTTGCGCGTTTCGGGTGTGTTGAGTAACCGGAGGCCCAAAACCCCCTTATCCCCTCCCATAATACATTCCACATACCAGTTCTTTCATTCTCCCTTTACAATAAATAAATATCCGTACAAATATCCCTTTTAACTTGTAATATGGTAAACAATGGATAAACATACTTAAACGCATTCTGTTTTGTAAAAACATACATTAAGTACAAGTTACACCCTAATACATATAGACATGTTCATACACAATGGGTCGTCGTTACAAAGTCTGTAACCTGTTTTTTTACTTTAGATTAGTGTCCATTCGGGAGAGTATAACTGAATATAGCCTAACCGTTTGACTTCTCAAAAAATTTATAAATCCGAATCGAAAACGATATAAAGAGGTCTTAACGATGTCAATGCGAAATAATACACGTAACATAATAATCAACATTTATTTACATACAAGTACAGGGTACATTTAGTACATCCTTATTTTTATCACACAATCATTGAGATATCTATGATTATATTCGAATAGACGATCAAAGTATAATCAAACTTATATCTATTAAATAAATGCAGTTTTCGCATCTATGGCACAATAAGAAAAATATAAACGTTAATAATCTTGATTAAAAACACCGGTAAGATAAACGTTCAAAGAAATAAGACTTCAGACTTGTATTTATAAATAAAAATACTATACAGGATGAAATTGTGAATATTGGCATTCTTTTTAAAAATAGGAACCTACTCGCGATTTAAGTACAATCCCCAAATACGAGGCAAATCTATTGATACGAGAAATCAAATATTTTAGACCCTAAAAATCATGTTAAACGCTTTGCGATTGATCAATAATACATGTTCCAATAAAAAATACAATAATTTATTTATCATCATTTATTCTGTAAAACTTTTATGATAAATATGGTATTAGATTCCCATAAAAACATTCCATAATATGAGTACAATAATAGGTCGAATGGATGCCAATAATTCAAAATTCATCCTGTATATTTTCTTAATCCATGATTTTACATAATTTACATATAAGTGACAAGTTATATTTTTTTTTTAACTCTAATATTATGAACTAAACTTCAAATAGTTGATGCATTAATCAGATTGGTTTGTAATACCTAAACAATAAGGCTCACCGATGTACCTGTACAGAAAGAGAATTATAGAAGCTCGGAGAAGACTATTAACCAATCGGCATACTCTACGCTCGGCGCGTCTTCTTCCTGCGCCGGTATTGGTTGGTCACCGCGCTATATTAATCAGCTACGCAAGTGACACGAATAACTGGTGCACTACACTTTGCAACTTAGTACTTTGTACCATAGGTCTAATTTAGTTTAAATCGTTCCTTCGGCAATAATCGAAATCCTTGTCAACGTTGCCGAAATTTCACAACGCGCCTTATAAATTGTGTAGTATTCAAAAACTTAAACTTCTTTAGAATTTGAGATTCAAACAAGTTAGGACAGTCTTAATTTTTAAAATACACTTTTATTTCTAAATCACTAAACAAAAATCGGTGACAATAGTCGAGTATTTAAAATATATCAGCACGTATTTCGTGAGTACTTCGATCAATATTAAAACGGAACTTTTGAAGACAACTAACACTAAACATTTTATTATACCTGTAAAATTACCTTTAACATCGATAGAACATTTAGTAAAATAGACACTTAATATAAAATACGAGTTTAAAGTCTTAGGCATGTATTCTAGAACGAGACTTAATGTTGATATTTACTTAAATTGAGTTAATGAGGGATGGCGCTATAAACGATAAATAGCGGCATCCCTTTCTAACTCTATTTAAGTAAAGATCAATGATATTCTGTATATATAAAGGTAGACACGCCATCCGTACCTCAAAAACAAACCGCCAAAGAAAATACAGTAGGCTCTTTGTTTAGGTAAATTTTTTTTCAATTCTTTATTTATTTCAGACCAGGTCCATAAGATTAGTAACAATATTCTTAAATGCAAGCTCATTTGAGATATGTGTATGTGTGCTGTCGCTGCATTCGGAACACTTTTTTCGATTGTTTTGTGAGCATTTCACGAATCTATACTTATTACATCATTGTGCTTGATTCTCGATCTAGAATACGGGCCTTAATAATGGGCGTTAACTCTTGTGTACAATAAAAAAAATAGATACGGTGGGTTATTTAAACATCCTATATTATTTCTAAGGTGACTATAAATTTTTATAGTAGTAACCAGTGTTGCCGAAATATCGATAGCTAATAAGATTTTGCGTATATTATACTGGCACTTTAAGTGGACATATTAAATAAGTTTAACAGTACTATGCTCACAAACTCAAAGTAAGCGTTTGTCGGTAAGCAATTTGTAAGGAAAATACCAGTTTTTTGTAACGTCAAGATAGAACGTTTACGGTCTTGAAACCGGAAAGAATACTATAATACTACATCAATATATCTTAAAATATAATACGAAAATAATAACGTCATATTTTGAGCATAACCATTTTGGCGGGATAAGTGACAGTTATTTTTTTAAATCAATAAAAGACTACAGATTATCTAGACATAAATGAGCTTTTTAACACTAATTTATAGTGGTAAAATGGAAATTTTAATTTCAGATGTTAATACTTAATCTAATAGTGAGTAAGATATGCGTCAAGAAAATACAAAATAGAGACAGATCATGCTATTTTTTTCGGTCTGACTAAATGATCTATTTCCATACATTTTCTATGGTATCTGAGCTTTGAGTTATTAAATTGCGCACTTAAGACAAGTTAAGAATTTTATGTTAAAACCACTATTCATAATATACCATTTAAAAAAAAAAGTATATTGACAGTTAAAGTTTTAGATTACTAGTAGGATATGCTGAGAAATATTTTCAAAAATAGTGCAAGTTTAAAAATTATCCACTAGTTCCACTGGTCATGGCCTATTTTAGGTAAACTTAAACTCGAAAATCCCTTTATTCAATTAAGTCTTCACAAGACAGTTTTGAATCGTCAAATTATATTTTAAAACTAGTTTCATCTACCACCGGTTCGGACAGATCTTCTGAAGACTCCGGTAAGAAACTCAGTAGTTACTATTTTAGAAGCGTATAAAATACAGCAAATCAAATCAAGTGTTTATTCAGTTAAGGTCCTTACTGAGCACTTATGAATGTCAAATGAAGCTACCACTGGTTCGGACGATAGTTTTCTGAGAATAACAGGCAGAAACGTATAAATCAAAATCATACAAATCATAAGCGATTTCAATAACACTTTTTTTAATTTTCTCAGAATAAACCTCAACTGATACAAAGACTGTATAAGCGCAACTAGGTGGCGTTAGCTGTACTTCAGAACCAATATTTCGACTTGCAAGAAATATTGGTAAATATTCTTTATTGTACAATTTCAAGAACAATCAAGAGTACAATAACAATAAAACATAAGAAGTACAAATGGCGGCCTTATTGCTAATAAGCAATCTCTTCCAGGCAACCATACAGTAAAGGATCATTTTAAAAAGTAGGAAGGCGGTTAGTACATACTGTCCAAAGTGATGGACAAAGAGTGAAATAACTTGTAGGGAGTCAAGAATTGCGCGTGGTGGCAGCGAGAGGTCTGAGCCCGCGCGCATCTCCCGTGTTTTCGGCCTGTATAACCGTAAGGTTGAGTCAGGCCATGGGTGGTGGTGGGATGTGTCCAAAGTGATGCATTAAATGGGTACGGTTTTACACAGCGCTTTCAAATTAATCTCAGGGTATGCACTGCTAATTTGCTAGTATGGATGTTCACGACACTGTGTGTACTAACTTGACGCATCCTCCATCTCACCATAAAGATAGACACCAAAAATACAATTATGTATTCCACAACGATCACTTACAATTCACATATAAAACTTATATGAACAATAAACTAAATAAATGCTCAATATATAATAATAAGCTATATAATTTTACCGACCTACGGAAGAGCAGTGTACCCTGATACAGGCAATTAGAAGCTTAAAAGGGGACACTGGAAACTTACTCTGTTAATGTAGCTAATTTTTATTACTGCCAATAAACAATAAAAAAAAACTCAATAACGAAGAATAAATATCAACTTAAAATGTCCAAGCCGCTTGACACATAACGTTTACTTATTGTTATAAAGGTGTCCAAAATTAACGCAAGATTTGAATTAATAGAAAACACAGTTTTTAGTCATTTGATTGTAATTTTTTTATTGATTCATAAAGTACATAGGATAGGGTTATTTATGAATAACACATCGGGCAAATGGCCTCCGCGGCTTTGCATACACATACGCACTCGTTTGTCGAAATTTTCCATGACCGTTCTGCATAAATGTGGCTGAATTTCGTTGATGCAACGTTGAATCTCTCCTTTAATGCACGCGTAGTTGTGGCTTGTTGACGTAGACCTGTGATTTTAGATATCCCATAAAAAGAAATCTAATGGTGTTAAATCACACGATCTAGGGGGCCAATTCTGATCACCGAAACGAGAGAGTACACGACCTGGAAATGTCTCATGCAATAATTGAAGTGTTTCACGGGCTGTATGGCATGTGGCACCGTCTTGTTGAAACCACATATTAGCCACATCAATATCATCCAATTTCGGCAAAAACCGTGTTATCATGTCGCGATATCGAGCAGAAGTAACAGTCACTGCTTGACCAGCCTCATTTTCAAAAAAGTATGGTCCAATTATTCCTCCAGCCCAAAATGCACACCAAACTGTGACACGTTGTGGATGCATTTGTTTTTCGACAATCACATGTGAATTTTCAGAACCCCAAAAGCGGCAATTTTGGCAATTAACAAAGCCATCAAGGTGAAAATGTGCTTCGTCGCTTAGGATGACTTTGCTCGAAAAATCAGCATTCATTTGTTGTTGCTCAATAATCCATTCAACAAACTCTCTGTGCATGGTCATTGGGCTTCAGTAGTTGTGTTAATTGAATTTTGTAAGCATGGAGACACAGATCTTTAGTGAGCTTCTTGAAATTTGCAATTCTTGTCCACGACGCCGAATTGAGGTTCCTGGATTGTCACCAACACTCGCACGCACGGCCTCTATATTGACATTTGAACGGCTTGTTTTTGGACGACCAGTGTGTTTGGCGTCTCCCACGGATCCTGTTTCTCGTAATTTTTCAATTAATCGCTTCACAGTTGACGAAGTTAAAACACTATTCCGACCATATTTTGTATGAAATTTTCGAACTACGGCCGCCAAGCATTCATTATTTTTGAAATATTGCTCAACAATGAAGACACGTTGTTCTATTGCGTAACGCTCCATTTTTACTAACCCTAAACTGTCAACTGTCGATTTATTTTGTTTTTAGGGTTGGCAACACTGTACTGCATAAATGGCGGCAAATTCAAATCTTGCGATAATTTTGGGACACCCTTTACTTTTTAATTTTGACGACCCGTTTTGTGTGTTTCCGGGCAGTCCAAACATTTGTGTGCATGAACATGCCTGATGGTATTGGCCTGGGTGTTTCTATGTATAATATGTATGTATTTACAAAAAAAAGGATTTAAGTATATTTATCTGTTGTAATCACCCTATACGGGTAGGCTCGTGCCCCTCGGTGGGGACGTTTAATGAGCTGATGATGATGATGATGATGATCTGTTGTTTAATACCCATACTACAGGCTTCACGCTTAACTTGGGGCTAGATGGCGCTGTGTGAATATCAGTGGATATTTTATTTACTGCCCGGCGATCGAACCCGGAACCCTTGGTGTTGCAGTCAACATTTCAACCGCTACACCAAATGGGTCGTCAAAAAAGGATTTGATTCATTAAAAAAAATACATTAACGCGTCATTAAAAGGGTACAACATCAAAAGCACGAGCACACTACTATGTCATTATGACATGTAGCGAGCGACGTGATTATGAATGAAAATTCTGCCCAACTGACGCGACGGGCAGACTTTTGCGCGGACACTTTCAGTGAGATTGTGCATCTCGTTATTTTATTATTTATCTAAGATACAAAACGTGTCTTTAGACACTCTCACATAATCTTTAACCCATTGAACGCCGGGAATCCAGACACAATAGAAAATCTATTATGTCTGACGCGTTAAGGCGTCATTGGCGGTCAAAGGGTTAAACGATAATATACATTGTATAAATTATTATACAATATCACTTTGAGTTTATAAAAATATATAGATAAGTACATGTTATTACAAAATATACTTGACATTCGACTTGTCATACTACAGGGTTATCTTAGGCCCAATAATTTGAAACCTGCATTTTAAGAACAAGAGTAAATCAAGTGACAATACATTAAGTACATTTAGCAACATATTGAAGCGGATACAACATATAAACACCGAAAACACGAACATATGACACACAAACTTACGATCTATTTTAAAACTAACAACCTTAATAAACTAAAAAAACAACTAATGAAAAAAATATAAATACCTAGTGGTACAGAAATGTCAAGTAACAACTTCCTTAATTGTCTTTTTCTATAAAAAAAAACAACAATCAAAATACTTATTTGTAGAAAAAAAGTATCAGATAAAATATATTGAAATGTAACAAGTTTTTAGAAAATGGAATGTTTGAAAACTTCATAAAGCTCACATACAATTTTGATAAAAAAGAAATCACTCATTAAGAATATTATTTTGCCCAACAGTAGACTAAAAGGTTCATAATAAACGTCATAATAAAAATGTTTTCAATTTGAAACAAATAAAAAAAAATATAATAACTAGGTCTCATACTGAACCACCTTTGAGTTAGATCAGATCTCGCAATTAACCTCCAACTCTTCGAAAAAGTTTAAAAAGAACTTTCAACTTACCTGTTGTTACAAATGACTTTAATAAAAATTACTATTCCACTGTTTTTTCCCATAAGATCCTTGCACTTATGCCCGCTGATCGTCTTTATCGGACAAGTGACGACGTCTGGGCTCTTTTAATTTGCTATTCTACTAAAATGCGCCAATTCAATCGTTATTGTGCCTGAATAGCTGTACGAACCATTATGTCAACTGTCAAACGAACGTCAAATAAGTACAATACTAATTCAGAATTTCTACCAACAATCGAGACAATATAATAGTCCTTGACATATTTTTATCGAGTCGATGGATTCACAAGTTGAATATGGTAACGCGACCTATATCAAGTGGCGTCCGCGTAATGGAAAGCGAAGCGTAGGCCGACTCTCAACCAGATGGACAGATGACCTGGTTAAGGTGGCGGGTAGCAGATGGATATCAACTGCTAAACGGTGCTCTTAAGGTGAAGGAAAACATCGCGAGGAAACCTGCACACGCCTATAAAAAAAATCAAAGGTTGTGCGTGAATCGGTCAATCCGCACTGGGCCCGCGTGGACGACAAAGGCCCATATACCCTTTACGGGTAGACTTGTGCCCCACGGTACGGACGTCAAATGAACTGATGATGAAATAGAGAAAGAATTGGCACATTTTAAAATTATCGGTATTAGAGCCCTGCAGGCCGATCGCGCTAAGTTTTGACAGCTATAACGTTTACTACACTTAGACTGAAATACAACTTTTTGGTCGATTTCTAATAGCTAATTATTTGACAGCTATTCCAGAAATTGAACCTTAACCTTATGGCAATACAGCATATCGAAAATGTCAAATAAAACAGGATCGGAAGGGAATTATGTAACTTAACCCATATTATAATCGAATCGTTTCTTTTTAAAATAACGCGAGCGGCCTGCTGATATCTTTTGATTTATGTTATACGAGTGCAAATCAGTTCCACACAGCGGAAAATTTGATCCTATCCATTCCAGCGAACAGACTAAAGGAATTCTGCGCAATGAGTTCATAGGAATCAACATCGACGTCTAGCTTAAACTCTATACACCCCGTCTTCCTTTTCACTTCTGTTACCTTCCATAAATCTGTCTTCAAACCTGTATTGTACGCTTCCAGATTCTTCAATAGCATCTTCATATCTAGATCCAAATAACTGTTCAATCTACCAGCAATAACGTGCCGCTTCTTATCCACATACAGCCTTGTGATATTGGTAGTTTTCAAATTCAACTCGCTGGCAACACTGTCGACTAGAATTATACCGGCTTCGTTATGGCAACCGTATATTAGCGCGCCATTTTTCAAGCCCACACACTCGATCAGCGGTTTCGCGCCGTTCTCTAGTTTATTGAAAATCGAATTTGAAATGTCACCACTAGATCGAAACCCACCTCTTCTATCGGATAACTGTCCGGCGCTATACACAAATACTTCGGTGTTGCCATGTTGCATTTCTTTAATTTAAAATCGTCCGTGTACGAACGCAATCTCTTACTGATCTCGTTTTCCTTTATATCTTTTACAACGTTTTCTTTCTCCTCCACAATCTTTTTATCTTTATTCTCTAAATCAGACTTTTCCGGTACATCAGATTTAATTAATAAATCATCATGCTTTTTTGCTTTCTTGTTTTCATCACAAGTTTCCAATTTCACATCTTTTTTGGCATTTTCATTTACTTTGGCTTTATTTTCCACTTTACCGGCAACTTTTGTATCTGTATTTTTGGCATCAGGAGTTTTTTCCACCTCTTTCTTAGCACTCGACCCAGCATCAGCCTCTTCGTTCGTAGCAACACTTTGGTAGTATTTCTTCTCGAATGTTACCGATCTGAAAAAAGTTTCCAACGCTTACAACAAAATTTATTGGCTGTTAAATATAATTGTTGTTACCTGAAACTGACAGATTTTTTTTTATGTTATAAGTGTACGGGACGGTCTGAACGCTCACCTGATAGTAAGTGATACGCCAGAAAATTTCTAGAAGAAAGAACGTGATGGCGAGCGACGTAAATTGACTTGCTCCCACACCATCCGGATACTTGGAGGTCTTCAACGATTCGTTTTTGTAAACATTTACTTTATTTATTTAATCAGTTACTATCGGAAACTTTTCCGGAACGATATGACATGGTGTCCTTCAAAATAGAGCGTATTTTTATATCAAGGGCCGGCAACGCATCCCTGTGACCTCAGTTGTTGCAACTGTCCTTTGGCGGCGGTAACACTCTCCATCAGGTCAGCCGCAAGCTCGTTTGCCTCACTATTTTATATTAAAAAAATAAGAGCTGAAATCTAAAGAAAAATCTCAACGATTCGTACGTTGCAGTCAAAAGACTTAAACGAATTCGGCCTATTTGGGACCAAGACTTTTTCGTCCATGGGCATCGCGTTTTACTGCGACAATTTATCTGCAAGTTTCAACCTCATTTGTCGGTTCAGTACAATCGCATTGTACTTTTATGTTATAAACAAAACGAAAAGACCAGTTCGCTCACATGATAGCAAGTGATACGCCTGCTTACGACCGATGCGATTTCTTGGTATGATCATTGGGAAGTGCGTTGAATACTCACCTTAACGGCTCAGTTCAGTGGAGGCCCTCCAATTCTTTAAAAGTGTAAGTTATTAATGATCATACATTACAAAGAAATTGCCGGTGTCATAGACTCAATGCTAATATTTGAGATGGTAACAGCTTGGGTTTTCCTTTTCCTCTTGTAATCATTAACCCATGAAACGTTTATGTTTAAGGGTGAGGGCACTGTAGGTAGTGAAATTACCGGGTATAAGAGACCTGACATCTGTTGTCTCGGGTGACGGGCGCAGTGCGGCATTGATTGAGAATAATAACTCTCTCTCTCTCTTCAACCTATTGCAGTCCACTGCTGGACATAGGTCTCCCCCATTTTGCGCCAGACATCCCGGTCCTCCGCCTTTCTCATCCAGCTTCCACCAGCGACCTTTCGAATAATAACTGTCCGTTGTTAATTTTCCTTCAAAGCCACTCTGTCAGGTTGGGCGTATCGCTTACCATCAGGTGAACGTCATGACCGTTCTATAGACTCAGGAGGGATACCGCCATATCTTAAAACAGTGTTACAATAATATTACTTCGTCTTTTCTAGTTCAAAAATGCTGACGTATCATTTTACTAATACTGTTTTAAGAGTTTGCGGTAACCCCCCTGAAATATATAAAAAAAAACTTACTCGTTAGTACTTCCAAACGTAGCGGTCAAAAAAGCGTCGCCTGCCGCCTTCATCGCCTCTACTGCAAGCTTGTTCTCGATCGACGTACAATGCGGCATCTTGACTCTGTCGTTGAAGCTTTTCACCACGGTATTAATGTAGTTGACCTGGAAATAAAACGAATGTTGTCTCTCTCTCTTTTCAACCTATCGCAGTCTACTTGATATAGGCATCATCCGTTTTGCTCCAGATATCCCGATGCTCTGGTTTCCTCGCTCAACTAATAATTTTGGATATCACTCGTTACAACTATTAACTACGTATATTAATAAGTGTAAGAATCGCTAAACTATCCAAATTGAAAAACGGCTTTTATTCTAATAAAACTATTTACACCTTACCATAGTTTGTTTAATTAATCGCTGTAATATACTCAAGTTTATTTCATTATTGTCCATAGTAAAGTAAATGAACAATAAATAGAATAAAATTTCGGGCGAAATCTGGATTTTTCCCTGTTTCCCCGAAACTAATTCGGGGGGAAACTGGGACTAGACGGTCAACTATCGTTATTTTTGCCAGCACTACGTAGAAACTAGTTATCTTGTATAAAATATAGCGTGACCTAACAGTTCTGACACTTTCTTCATCAACATACATAAAATAGAGTTTATTTATTTATTCAAACAAACATGCCAGCTTACAGAAAGGTCCAACACGCCGACAAGTCAAACAAAACGGTCGTCACAACAAATATTAAAAATAAATTAAACTGAGAATAATAATAAATAAAAATTAGAATACAATAAATGCTTAGATTATGTCAATTGAAAAACAACACAAATTAAAAGGTTAAAGAGTTCGATGGAAAAAAAAATATCTCAACCTAATTTGACACCTTACTTCATCAATAATTTTATCAACATTTCGTAGAACCTGTATATGTACCCGGGCGCCACAGCCCGACCTAGCTCTGCCAGCCCTTCACGCCCAACTTGCTGTACGACGCTATGTGCTCCATCACTGTGTTCTGCTGCTCTTCGAAAAGTTGCTGTGGCACGTTGTGCTTCATCTTAATATCCGAAAATTTGAGCGACCTAATCGTATCTGCACTTACTTCAGTAACTATCGAGATTTTTGTCAAAACTTCGTAGAAACTAATTACCTGATGCTAAATTTTGAACGACTTATTTTTTGACATGTTTTTCATTATGAACCATAGTAATAATCAAATATAGATATTTCCGCCAAAACTATGTCAAACCTAGATTTTTACATCAGATGATGTAAAATCAGCGCGACGTCATTGCTTTCACTCGTTGTTCTTGATCGACCATCAACAATTTTTGGTATCTTGTTTCTATGATGTAGAGACCCTGAAAATCCTGTAAATCATGGCACATGTCCCACGTACCTGGTTGTGCGTGAGCGGCCAATGGAATGCCATCGTCCCGCGGCGCGGCGGCGTCCCCAGCAGCGTCCCCAGCGTGCCGAGCACGGCGCACCGGAACCCGACACCACGAGCGACGCCGCCACGGCCCGCCCCAGCTCCGACACCCCCTCGCGGCTGATGCCACACTTGCTCAACGACGCTATGTGCTCCATCACCGTCTCTATGGACGCCTCTTCGGCGGATTGGTTCGGCACGTAGTTCTTCATCACCCGTCGCTATTTTTAGTAACACTAGCTAGATATCCGGTGCAAAATATAGCGCGACCAAATCGAATCGATAAAAACCAACTTTGGATATTTCTACAAAAAATAATTGGACCCGAATATCTGGTGTCATTAATAGCGGATCCAAATTGCTAAGGACCGTTGTTCTTCATCAACCATAGATAAAATCAAATTATTGAAAATTCTGTCAAAACTACGTAAGGTCTTTATAATTGCGGTGCACAAATTAGGACCTATTTACTTCCACACATTTTTCTTCATGAACCTCCAATAAATGTCACCAACACTTCCTAGAACCTATATATCTTGTGCTAAATTGGGATAAGAGTACACATATGCCTGCTAAAATTACGCAGACCCTGTAAATCCGTTGCAAACTTGGCGCTACCTAAGTCTACCACGTACCTGGTTGTGCGTGAGCGGCCAATGGAATGCCATCGTCCCGCGGCGCGGCGGCGTCCCCAGCAGCGTCCCCAGCGTGCCGAGCACGGCGCACCGGAACCCGAGCGCTCGCCCCGACTTCCCCGACAGCGACGCCGCCACGGCCCGCCCCAGCTCCGACACCCCCTCGCGGCTGATGCCACACTTGCTCAACGACGCTATGTGCTCCATCACCGTCTCTATGGACGCCTCTTCGGCGGATTGGTTCGACGCGTAGTTCTTCGACAGCGTTATGGATCTGCAATGAAGATGTTGTGGTTTTTCGAAAGTGTTATGGATCAGGGGGCTTAACGCTATCTCTTAACCCTTGGACGTCTTAAGCCGCCAGACATAATAGATTTTCTTTTGTGTCTGGATTCCCGGCGTTCAATGATTTAAAACAGCATTACCATCATATCACTTGATATGACTTGGATGACAGTACGGGAGATGCCTTATATACCGGCCGTGCCAGTTCTTCTAGGGAAAGCGTCATAGTGTCGAAACAGAATTGTGTCTGAGGTAGAGACTTCTCTTAATCAAGTCTCCGATTGGGGTCAAGACAATCTAGTGCAGTTTAACCCCAAAAAGACACAAGTCTGTGCTTTTACCGCAAAAATGGCACCCTTTGCAGTCTCGCCCAAATTTTTAAACACTCCCCTTAATCTCTCAGCTAGTATCAGAATTCTTGGTATTGATATTTCTAGCAGTGTTCAGTTTCGCGGTCATTTGGAGAGTAAAGCCAAGTTGGCCTCAAAGAAGCTCGGTGTGCTTAACAGGTCGAGGCGGTATTTCGTGCCGGACCATCGCTAGCAACTTTACAAGTCGCAAGTTCGGCCGCACATAGAATATTGCTCTCACCTGTGGCGGAGGCACCCAGTACCAGCTTCTTCCACTTGACCGCATTGAGAGAGAGCGGCTAGAATTATCAATGATCAGGATCTTTCTGATCGGCTTGATCCTTTGGGTTTGCGTAGAGATGTGGCTTCGCTCTGTATCCTCTACCGCATATATCAGGGAGTGTTCTGACGAGTTATTTGGGCTTGTTCCTGCGGCTGAATTCCATCACGTACTACGAGGCAGAATTCCAGATTTCACCCACACCATCTGGATACTTGGAGATCTTCTACAGTTCGCTTTGATAGACATTTTCTGCCGCTACGATTAATTTGTGGAATTAGTTGCCATCGGAAACGTTTCCGGAACGATATGACCTGGCGTCTTTCAAAAAGAGAGCGTATTCTTATATAAAGGGCCGGCAAGCATCCATGCGACCTCAGCTGTTGCAAATGTCCATGGGCGGCGGTGACACTTTCTGTCAGGTGAACCGCATGCTCGTTTGCCTCCATATGTTATAAAAAAAAATCACTTGGCCTTCTCTGGTACAAAAATGGCGAATGTTTAATGATTTAAAAAATCTTAAACTACATCAGCTTATAACGTCCTACTGCAGGTTGCGTTGCCACCATGTTTTTAAGGTAAAAATAGTATTTTTATTAAAATATTTAAAAAAATATATATTTATCACAATTATTAGTTGGGATATAAAAAAATAAAGTACACATATTTTTTCACAATATTGTTATTTGCTTGTAATTTTTCAGTGTGAGAGAGACATACTTTGCCACCTTGCAGCATCATAGGAATCTGAACAGTAAGATAAATAGATTATTCTTTATTGTAAAATTGCACACTAAGTAACAATTGATAGTACAAAATCAATTAAAATTAAAAAATAACAAATGGCGGGGTTACTTCTAATAATAAGTAATGTTTTCCAGGCAAAAATTAAAATAAATATGAATAATTACATGAAATTGATGAAGACCCTATTACACTGATTAAATTTATTAATGATTTAAAAAAAGACAAATATTTAAAATGCCAATGTTTTTGATTTCACCTTGTATTTTTCGTAAATACTTACATAGAAACAAAAACAAATACGAATGACGTCAATTAACATGTGTTCATGAAAGAACTTCGGGACTTCTCAATCAATGAAACTTTTCAAATTACAATTTCACATAATAGAAATATAATGCTGCTTTTATTATGAAATTACTTATACAATCTTAAATTGCGATTGTTTTAGTATGCTTTATTGGTGGGAAGTCGGGTGCTATGGGCGGTATATGGTGGTACCTGTGGTCGTGCGCCAGGGCGGCGGCGAGGGTGAGCGCGGGCCGGCGCGCCAGGGCCCCCGCGAGCGCCGCGCCCCCCTCGCCCCCGCCGCCCCACTCCGCCCGCCGCTTGCCGTTCAGCGCCTTCACCGCCTTCACCACCCACGCGCGCTCCTTCTTGCTCACCTTACAATAGGGATGATGACAATTTTTTTTTCTGTTATTATATCGATGGACCGCATAATAATAGAAACATTGGTTAAAAAATTACTCCGTTAACATTAAAACTCAGAGATTTTCCAATTCTAAAAACACATTAATGGACTTTCCCAAAAACGCTTCATACAAATGGCTACCTAGTTATGACATCACGCATCAGTAATTAGTACGCATAGTTTGTGAATTTTGTAAAAAATAAATAAATAAAGCTCACGCCTTGGTCAAGAAGGGTAGGCAGAGATGATGAAACGCCACTTTGCACGGTCCTGACATACTTCCCTAGCTTCAATCACATCCATCAATCTTTTCATACAAGCTCTTTTATTCCTCTTACTTGGGACCCCAGCCTTCTTAAGGACTTGACCAATTTAGTCAAGGTAAGTCCTTCTGGGTCGTCCCCTGCTCGTGTATCCTTCCACATTCGCACAATTTGAATTTTGAATTTTGTACTACAACTATATTACATGTTGCGTTTACTAAAACGATTTCATAGCAAAAGTTGCTTTTAATTCTATGTGCTATCCTTTTTCTAACAAATTTTTGACAATTAATGTACTGGACTTGCCCATCTAACTTTGAAGACTAACAAAATTCATAAAACATGAGTTTTTGAGCTGTGAGTAAGCACATCGTTATATTTAACCCAGATTTGTAATAATATGAAATAGTTCTTACGATTTCAGGACCCAGTCATCATGCCTATTAATAAAAAAATCTTTATATATACCAAACAAGTCATTCATAAATTGTTGATTTTGAGGTCTCATTATTTTAAGTTAAATAACCTGTAGTAGAATAAGACCGCTCCCCTCAAGACATGACTTGTTACAATTAAGATAATATATAGTTGGTTAACTAAGCATATGAAAAGTTGGATATATATAAACTAATATATAAACAGTTTAAACTTTGAATTTAATATACATCAATATTAGAGATGCCACGAACAATTATTTGGCCGAAGCGCCGAATATTCGGCAACACTTAGTACATCGAGCGTCGGTGGCTCAATGGTGTGGACTGTCGCCTTCCTACCGGGAGGGCTGCGGTTCAAATCCTGCCACGTACCAATGTGTTTTCGAATTTTCGAAAATATATGTACGTTATCCGACGCTCTTACGGTGAAGGAAAACATCGTGAGGAAACCTTCATGCACACCTGCGAAGAGATTCGAAGGTTGTGTGTGAAGTCGTCCAATCCGCACTGGGCCGTGGACGACTAAGGCCTAATCACCCTATGTAGGCTCGTGCTCCTCGGTGGGGACGTTTAATGAGCTGATGATGATGATGATGACTTAGTACATTCCGCGAGTGACAAATCACAACTCGATAGTTTTGTTTCATCTGTGATTACAGTCCGTTCACAGTTATTTTACCTCTGACAGATGTCAGCGGTAAAATAACTGTGAACCGGAACACAAAATACCAACCTACACATTTTGTATAGGTCGGTATTTTGTGTTCCGGTTGTATTGTCAAATTTATCAATTTTCTTAATGTTTCAGTATTGATTAAGACCTAAATCCTGCAAAAATGATTTTAAGGCGTTTCCAAAGTCTTTTCATTCATCATCATAACTGACCACTAGTAGATTTAAAATAATAATATGTTAATTTATTGGTTAAATTAATATCTTTGTCAGTCATATTTTAAGTTATTTTTTTCATGATTTACTATTCGGTATTCGACCGAATAGTTTGCAATATTCGGTCGAATACCGAATAGCGTATAAAAGTGGCCGAATAGCCGATAACCGAATAGTTGCCGAATATTCGTGAATCTTAATAAATATCCACTGAAACTGAAAAAAATAATATTTAATAACTAACGACCCACCCATGCTTCGCACGGGTGCAATAGTGATATTCGTTATAGTCCCGCTCCCGCCTGCCCGGTCGACCGGTCCGCCGCATACTCTACGTACCGCAATTTTTAAATCTGTTATATCTTCGAAAATATTCATTTCAATCATAATAATATGCTGCATAGAGCCATATTGATCTACATTAAATCGCCAATGTATTTAATTGGATAAGGATTAATGCTGTATTGGTTGAAACCGCTTCGAAAATTGGCCATTATTTGTCGTAAAAAGGAAATGACAAAAAAAAACATTGTGGGATATCCATAAGAGATAAACATATACCATCGCGCAGTTTTCTGTAGTTTTAAAGATATAAGCGCACATAGTGATATAGGGACGCAGATAAAAAGCGACTTTGTTTTATACTATGTAGTTGAAGCCTTTACAAGACACTTTTGAATCGACAAATTAATGTGTCATCAGCTCATTAAACGTCCCCACCGAGGGGCACGAGCCTACCCGTATAGGGTGATTAGGCTTAGTCGTCCACGCGGGCCCAGTGCGGATTGGACGACTTCACACACAACCTTCGAATCTCTTCGCAGGCGTGTATGAAGGTTTCCTCACGATGTTTTCCTTCACCGTAAGAGCGTCGGATAACGTACATATATTTTGTCGAAAATTCGAAAATACATTGGTACGTGTCGGGATTTGAACCTCAGCCCTCCCGGTAGGAAGGCGACAGTCCACACCACTGAGCCACCGACGCTCTCGACAAATTAATACTAAAATTTAAATACCGGTTTGGACAATTGATTGGACCGAAATGACTCCTGCAAGAAACTATATTGTTACTCTTTTCAACCGCCAATCTACAGTGTACAAGCTTTTTTAACCTATCTATGTCCATATATTTCGATCCTTAAGGTAATCATCTACAGTGTAAAAGCCTTTCCTCAAAAGACATGAACTTATATTTTAAATTTCCTATCCTATCCTATTCAACCTATCGCAGTCCACTGCTGGACATAGGTCTTCCCCATTTCGCGCCAGATAGCCCGGCCCCCGCTTTTCTCATCCAGCCTCCACCAGCGACTTTTCGCAAGTCGTCGGTCCATCCAATTTTAAATTTGGGTATTGGTCATCTAGCCAACTTTGTGGAATTTTATTAAATATCTTACATTTCCCAACGAAGGATCTGCTAACTTTGCTTAATCTATATTTTTGAACAGCAAGTTTGGCTTTTCTTCTAGTATTAAAACTATGCGAATCACTATTCTTTTTTAAATCTGACATTCACACAACGCCATCTAGCCCCAAGTTAAACATGAAGCCTGTAGTGTTTACTAAACAACGAATATACATATTTATATATATTTTTTGTAAATACATACATATTATACAGAGAAACACCCAGACCAATACAAATAGGCAAGTTACAAATAAGCGTACTGCCCGAGAATCGAACCCTTGGTGTAGTAGCCGCGCGACGTCTCGCCCATTACACCAAATGGGTCGACAACTTAAAAAATATATATATTTATTGTTTGTTTCTCACCTTGCCCGGGTACAGTATCACCCGCTTTAAGGGCTCCTCCGTAATCAGCGCTTGTATATGTTGGAGGAACTCTTGGCGGAAGTTGGTGGACTTCGCAGCGGTAGGATTCGCTTCCTTCTTCGGTTTCACGTGGCCCAGGCCAGCTCCGGTCTCCTGTCATTACAAATAGCATTAGTCGTGGGTCGTTATCGAATTTTTCGCGACCGACACGTATCCGTGTTTCCGTCGAATAAAACGGTTCCTCGAAACTGTTCTAGTTGTAACTGGTTTACGGACGCAAATATAGTTGCGACGCAAATGTAGTTCACGGACGCAAATATAGTTGCCACGCAAATGTAGTTCACGGAAGCAAATATAGTTGCCACGCAAATGTAGTTCACCAAGGTAAATATAGTAGCGACGCAAATGAAGTTCGCGGACGTAAATATAGTTGCGACGCAAATGAAGTTAGCAGACGTAAATATGGTTGCGACGCAAATGTAGTTCACCAAGGTAAATATAATTCCGACGCAAATGTAGTTCACCAAGGTAAATATAGTTGCGACGCAAATGCAGTTCTTCAGACTCAACAGGCGAAACCACGGAAGCGTGTTTTCAAGCCTCTAAATTCTTATTTTTACTTTAGTATTTTAAATGTTTTGTTTATTGTATTTTTGTATATTTTTACGTTCATAAGTGCTTTTTATAACTCTAATTTGAACAAATGGATTTTGACTTGACTTAAATGCAATTCGCGGACGTAAATATAGTTGCGACGCAAATGCAGTTCACAAAGGTAAATATAGTTGCGACGCAAATGTAGTTCACCAAGGTAAATATAATTGCGACGCAAATACAGTTCGCGGACGCAAATATAGTTGCGACGCAAATACAGTTCGCGACGCAAATATAGTTGCGACGCAAATATAGTTGCGACGCAAATGTAGTTCACCAAGGTAAATATAGTTGCTACGCAAATTTTCTTTTCAAGCATCAAAATTCATATAAATTTTTTGTTTATTGTATTTTTGGCGTTCATAAGTGCTTTTTATAAGCGTTATTTGAATAAATGGATTTGACTTGACTTATAGTTGCGTCTTAAACTGTTTTGGAAAGGTTCTGGAAACGGTTCTATTATCGCGGAATATAATGGTTATACAAACTAGTTTCGCCTTGCGACGCCCAAGTCTAAATAGCATAGAGTTAAAATGTCAATTAGCAATCAATCGATGATGGTTTGTTACTGTAGTGTAAATAGTGTACCTAATGCTTAATTGCTAACTTTTTTTATAAAAATAATAATCATTGACACCATATGCAGAGTCATTTTTTAATCATTGGTATCCATTCGACCTATTCATCATCATCAGCTCATTAAACGTCCCCCGCGAGGGTCACGAGCCTACTCGTATAGGGTGATTAGGCCTTAGTCGTCCACGCGGGCACAATGCGGATTGGCCGACTTCACGCACAACCTTTGAATCTCTTCGCAGGCGTGCGCAGGATTCCTTCACCGTAACAGCGTCGGTTAACGTACATATATTTTCCAAAATTCTAAAACACATTGGTACGTGGCGGGATTTGAACCTCAGACCTCCCGGAAGGAGGGCAACAGTCCCATTGAGCCACTGACGCTCATCGGGTCACGCTCATCATAAGTATTCGACCTATTATTGTACTCATATTATGGAATGTTTTTATGTAAACTTAAAACCATTTAGATTTATCATAACAGTTTTATAAAAAAAAATATAAATTAATTATCGCATTGCAATACATTACGAGTACCATGAAAGGCGGCATCACTTCCACCATTTAATTCGCTCGTTTGCGTGCAATTATTAAATTAATTAATAATATAAATAACAAAACTTACAAGATGCAGGGCTGGCACCAACGGTTCCGTTATTCCTTCACCGCGAACGCCCAAAGGGCCTCCTTCCCAGCCCATCTGACGCATCATCCTGGTGAAGAAAAATTGAAAAGTTCCATCATCATCATCATTAGCATATCACGACCCACGGTATGCAACAGGCCTTCCCATATAGTGATGGTTAACTCGAGTACCTAACTCGAGTTAGCCGTAACTCGAATCCACTCGAGTTGAATTCTCTCTAACTCGAGTTCGAAAACCGAATGGAACCGATATGGAGCGAAGTTTTCCGATCAAAAATAATAATAATAAAAATAAATTCGAGCCATAAATACTTTAGTAAATGATTCGATTTCAAACAATAACTTTTTGTTTCTTTAGTTAGTAGGAATAACTCTTTTTACGAATAAAAAAAATTGAGTTTCACTTCAATGCATGAGGAAACCCAAAATATATTAATTATTTTTCAAGTTCCTTGTCAAATCCTAATAGCGGTTCACATAATACATATACTTACAAAGTTTGAATAGTGTAGTGTTTATAGTTTCGGAGAAAAAGGGTGTCACATACGGACGGACAGAGAGACAGACAGACAGACATGACGAATCTATAAGGATTCCGTTTTTGCCATTTGGCTACGGAACCCTAAAAATTGTGCTCGTCAGTTAACGGCGTAAATGCTATACCATTGGAGCTATATCGGAGTTGCACGTTATATGAAAAAAAAACAAGTTTATGTTATCATGTCAAACCATAATATTAGTACAAGTACTCACTTCATAGCCTTATCACTCTCTAAAGGTACCGCCATATCCTTCAATAACTTCGCTTTCCTCGCCGGCAGAGGATTGTCTACGGAATTCTTCGCACAGGCCTCTGTTTTCTCTTTGGTTTCCTTATCTATGCTTTTGGTAACCGTTTTCGTAGATTTAGCTTCTATCTTGTTTTTGTCCGTCACTTTTTCAATATTTTTTTCATCTACCTTCATTTGTCTATATTATTTTTTTCTGTGTTATAATTCCAATTGAATTTTTCACTGTCATCTTTTTTGGGTTTGTCTTTGGTTTTATCATCTGATTGATTCTTTGTCAAACCTAACGATTTCAGAGTAACTCCACTCTTTTTATATTCAATTCCATCGCTAACTGAGTTTGAATTATTTGTGCTCTTGTTTCTAGTTTCACTTTTTTCTGTCTTTTCTTCTGTACTTTTTGGTTTAGCTGTTTCTGGATTCTTCGTTTGCTTACTGTCTGTTCTTTGTTCACTAGATGTAGACGCTGATGGTGTGAATATCGATGATGAGCTCCTGAAATTAAAAGAATTAATATTATGAAAATTGTCTACGATTTAATTCTTAATCTATTTAAGAAACTACCTACCATGAATATTATAAAAGACAAAGTTAGATAGTATGTGTGATGCCATTACACATTTAAATGATTTAAATAAAATTGGATATGTCGCAGAACCTCGGGCCGTTGGAGCAGACGAGTTCTGGAGTGGAGACCGCGTCGGCAAGCGTAGCGTAGGACGCCCGGACCGAGGAACCGACGACTTGCGGGCGGCCGCTGGTGGAGGCTGGACGAGAAGAAGGACCGGGATATCGGGCGCGAAATGGGGGAGACCTATGTCCAGCAGTGGACTGCGGTAGGTTGAAGTGAGAGAAAGATAGGGTATGAAGTTAGCTGACACCCTGGATTAACATATATATTTTTTTGAAAATTTTACTCCGGAATAATATATGATACCGCAAGTAACACCGCGGGGTACACCTACTAATGTTTGACGACCTATTTAGTGTAATGGTCGAGACGTCGGCTGCTACACCAAGGGTTCCGGGTTCGATCCCCATTACAAACATTTGTGTGCATGAACATGTCTGTTTGTAATGGTCTGGGTGTTTTCTATGTATAATATGTATGTATCTAAAAATATATAAGTATGTTTATCCGTTGTTTAGTACCAATATTACAGGCTTCACGCTTAACTTGGGTCTAGATGGCGCTGTGTGAATGTCAGTGTATATTAATTTTATATTCATGTTTTATTAAAGTATTACTCACTGTCCATTATAGCTGGGCACGAAATGTGATGCCGGTTCGTCCGCTGACAGATTATCAGTGGAGTCATCAAAGTCATCCTCTTGCATGCTGTGAACACGTGTTCAAGTAGTAAAACTATCATCAAAATAACGAAACGAATAAAATACTTATTTGTCATCATCATTACAATCATCAGCCTATTAAACTACCCCGCCGAGGGGCACGAGCCTGCTCGTGTAGGGTGATTAGGCCTTAGTTGTCCACGCGGGCTTAGTGCGGATTGGCCGACTTCACGCACAACCTTTGAATCTCTTCGCAGGCGTGCGCAGGTTTCCTCAAGATGTTTTCCTTCACCGTAAAAGGTCGGATAACGTACTTATTATTTCGAAAAATCGAAAGAAGAACTATATATCAATTGTTTGTCTCCTTTAATGCCGATCAGTCATGGTCAGGCGTATCACTTACCATCAAGTGAGCGTCCTGACCGTGGAGTAAAAAAATCCTTTACCAGGTCATCAGTCTATCTTGTTGGTAGTCAGCTATTTTCCTCATTGATTTTTTTGTTTTTTAAATTTTCATTTCTCTCATTTTGTATTTTCAATTTAATACCCAAGCAATGAACTAATTTATTCATCATCAGCCCATTAAACGTCCCCACTGAGGGGCACGAGCCTACCCGTATAGGGTGATTAGGCCTTAGTTGTCCACGCGGGCCCAGTGCGGGTTGGACGACTTCACGCAAAACCTTTGAATCTCTTCGCAGGCGTGCGCAGGTTTCGTCACGATGTTTTCCTTCACCGTAAGAGCATCGGATAACGTTATGTACGTTATCAGACGCTCGCATTTTTCGAAAATTCGAAAACACATTGGTACGTGGCGGGATTTGGACCTCAGCCCTCCCGGCACCGGCACATATTATACGATAAATCCACCAAAGGCGGATCCAGGTTAGGCGCCAGGAGGGGGTCACATAGTAGTAGTCAGTAAAGAATTTATGAGGTATTTTCTTAATGTACGTAAGTATAGTACTTAAAAATAACTCAGGGGGGGTCATGACCCCCATGACCCTCCTCCTGGATCCGCCGTTGAAATCCACTCTCTTACCTTATTATAATCTTTGCATGTCTGAATTCCTTTGGGTGTTTAATTAACGAAACAGTTCTGTAACAAAAAACAAGAGTTTGAATCAACAGTGTTTAAACCACATCATATCGCAACGAAGAATAGTAAAAGTATAGGCCTTAGTCGTCCACGCGGGCCCAATGCGGATTGGCAGGCTTTGAATCTCTAAGCAGGCGTGCGCAGGTTTTATCACGATGTTTTCCTTCACTGTAAGAGCGTCGGATAAACGTACATATAATTTCGAAAAGACATTGGCACGTGGCGGGATTTGAAGCCAGATCAGAAGGCAACAGTCCACACCAATGAGCCGCTGACGCTCAATTTATTACATATAAATAAAATTAGAGATATTATATATATATATATATATATATATATATATGGTACACATACCAAAATGTTTTTTATTTTTTGTCTGTCTGTCTGTTTGTTCTCTCTCTCTCTGAAGCGGCTGGACTAATTTGGATGGGACTTTTTTTGACAGGAAGCTGATGTAATAAGGTTTTACCTTAAGCTAGTCTTATTACAAAAAATACCTTTTAGAAATAAAATGTAATGTTTAACCGCGCGTCGCATATTCTGCGCGCCTTTATGTTATGTTTTACTAAGGAAAAATATCTTATAACGCGGGCAACACCGCGGGGAACAACTAGTATTCAAACAAATCCGATTACCTTAGTTTAGTATCCCTCTCCATTTTTGCCACGTCAACACTGACATCAAAGTTCCTCGCATCCCACAGCCCCTTGGCTATCTCCCGCAACACCGCCTGGGTTTCCTCGTCAAACAGCGTATGCATCTTCTTCGACTTGGCCATCGCGCATGCGCTCTGTAGAAACTCGCATTGCAGCTCGGACGCGTTCCGAAACACGATACTCCCCTCTGTTTTGTTGTTGATAAACTCCAATATCATTTGCAGGGCTGTTCTCGTGAACACCGGCTCAAGGTTCTGCAGTAATTGCTTCTTTTTGTTGAACGTTTTTTGCGCTTTCGTCATTGACGCGTCGCATTGGGATGGGTTTTGTTCGCTGAAAAATTATCACATCATCAAGATATGTGAGGGATATACCGTCACCAATGGAATCCACGTAAATTAGTTAGCTGCAAACAATGATGTAAAAAGTATAGATTCGTGATATGTTCACAAAACAACTGAAAAAGGTGTTCCGAATGCAGCACACACATATTTCGAATGAGCGTACATTTACCTAAACAAAGAGCCTACAATTGTATTGGACGGATGGCGAATCTACCTTTATATATACAGAATATCATTGGCTGCAAAGTCACCAAAGTGTTTTGTGTGGGTTTTGATTTGTTACCTTTATAATAATAACACTATTTCCCATAAGTACAGCTTCCTTAAGTCTATTACAAAATTGATTACTCCTCTATTTTATTCAAAAATATCGCAGTCCACTGCTGGACGTAGGTCTCCCCCATTTTGCGCCAGATATCCCGGTCCTCCGCTTTTCTCATCCAGCCTCCACCAGCGACCTTTCGCAAGTCGTCGGACCGTAGGGCCGGAGGGCGTCCTACGCTTGCCGAGACTTGGTCTCCACTCCAGAACTCGTCTGCTCCAACGGCCAACTTCAAGGTATTGATAACTTATATAACTAAAAAAAAAAGGAAAATAAACCAATTCTTATGTACCTCACAATAGGTTAATCCTGTCACGTGAGGGTCAAATGCAGACTGAATAACCTTATGTATGGAAGAGCATCGGTGGCTCAATGGTGCGGTCCTCCTACCGGGAGGGCTGGGGTTCAAATCCCGCCATGTACCAAGTGTTTTCGAATTTTCGAAATTACATGTACGTTATCCGACACTCTTACAGAGAAGCAAAACATCGTGAGGAAACCTGCGCTCGCCTGCGAAGAGATTCAAAGTTGGTGCGTGAAGTCGTCCAACCCGCACTGGGCCCGCGTGGACGACTAAGGCCTAATCACCCTATACGGGTAGGCTCGTGCCCCCTGGTGGGGACGTTTAATAAGCTGATGATGATGGAACCTTAACAAGTAATTCTAGTATGAGACACTCACCGCTTTTTAGTGATTTCATTATTATTCAGAGGCACTTTTTCAACCAGCAAACGTCTGCAAAGTAAAAAAAAAACATTTTTAACGACCCATATGAAGTGATGGTTATGAAGTTGGCTTCTACATCAAGCATTCAAAGTACGATTGCAAGCATTTCACTAACGAAACCTAGTGTTTGTATAACACACGGATAATATACATACACTAGTTTTGCCCCCGGCTTCTGTGTTTGGATTACAAAAACTGAGCAGCGTAAAAATATAATACCTAAACCTAGACTAAGTAAAGTAGGGAAACCATTTTTTGGAAGAGGCATCAAATTCTTTAGTAAAATACCAGTAAACCTTGCTGAATAGCCCTTTCACCAGTTCAAATTTAAAAAACCCTCATGAAGAAAGCTTACTATACAATAGATGAATATTTATGGGATAAAGATGTGTGGTCTTGCACATAGTGTTCCAGTTACAAAATCTTTGTGATAAATAATTGTAAAGTTACGTGTAGGTAAATGACAATACTCTGTAACTAATGATATAAAAGTTTAAAAGATTGACTATCGAGTTTCTTGCCGGCTCTTCTCGAAGATCCAACTTATTCCATACCGGTGGTAGAGTCATAAAAATATAATAATAATTGACGATTCAAAAGTATCTGTAACAAATTTATTTCAATATTTTTTTTTGTTTGTGTCTTTATTCTTTTTAACCCCATTTAACACGAGAGAAGCCGGTTTCAAAAACTAGTATCATAAATAAATACTTACACTCTTTTACCAGCCAGATATAATAAGCTAACTTTGAGTTCGTAATTCAGCCTAAAAACCTGCAGCACCTCCCATAGAGGTGGATACAACGACTTAATCCGGGAATAGCTGCTTGGCTGCCCGATCAGAGAGTAAAGACACTCCGCCTCCTCTATATTCATGTCCGGGTACTCAAGTTTGCTTATGGTTCTGTCATTTATGAAACACATTGTGGCGTGCAACCATAGTTTTTTAAAGCCTGCCGGCATATCTTTCCCTTCATCTGGGGGTTTCTCTGCATTTGTTAGAGGTTTCTTTTGGGATTGGCTGAAAAGTATTTTTTTTTATTTATTTAATAGGTCTACCAACGCTTTACAATACAGGTACATACAACATCTTTTACATAAAAATAAAATTGGAGTGTGCGTTTGTTATATTGAACAAATAATTTTTTTCGGGACGGGACTTCTTTTTGGCAGGTGGCTGAAGTAATAAGGAAAAATATAGGATACTTTTATTTTCGAGAATACTTTTTTTTTAAATGAAGCAATGTTATACCGCGCGGCGGCCAAGTTTTAGGTCATGTTTTATTGTGGGAGAAAATAATCCTATTACTGCGGGAGGATATAGTCTTATAACGCGGGTAATGCCGAGGGGATCAGCTAGTAATAAATATAAGATGCAAAATCAGTCAAAGCAGAGTGCACGAGGTTGCTTAATGAAATGACAGATAAACACCTCGTGTTCTTTAGGCTGAGAGCCATCTGCGCTCGCCACTTGCCCGGTGAAGCTGTAAAGGCCATCTGCGGCCAACAGCAGTAGTCAGTTCGAAAAAAAAAAAAAAAAAAAAAAAAACCTCGTGTTCAAACAGGACTTAAACTTAATAATAATAATAAATAAATATCCAGTGACATTCACACAGCGCTATATAGCCCCAAGTTAAGCGTGAAGCCTGCCTATTATGGGTACTAAACAACGGATAAACATACTTATATAATTTTTTTTTTGTAAATACATACATATTATACATAGAAAACACCCAGACCATTACAAACAGACATGTTCATGCACACAAATGTTTGTACTGCCCAGGGATCGAACCCGGAACCCTCGGTGTTGCAGTCGACCTCTCAACCGCAACACCAAATGGGTCGTCAAACTTACAGCTACCTAAAATAAAATCAAATTAACTAATTTAATCAAATTAAGTTATTAGTTTATATTTAAATTGACGACCCATGTGTTATGGTCGAGACATCGGCTATGTAGCAGGGTTCCGGGTTCGATACCCGGGCAGTACAAACATTTGTGTGCATAAACATGTCTGTTTGTAGTCTGGTTCTATGTATAATATGTATGTATTATAAAAAAAATATATAAGTATGTTTATCAGTTGATTAGTACCTTACCTACAAGCTCTTCACTTAATATGTGGCTAGATGGCGCTGCATCAATGTCAGTGGATTTTTTTACTGATATTTATTTAATTACGTCACTTGTTACTAAAAAAAGATACCATACAGATGCAGTGTATCACTTAAAAAAACTAACATTTTAAAAAACTCACCACGCAATGTGATCTGTATCTCCAGGTGTATCGCTCTTGCTCGTATATATCTTTCTGTAAACCAGGACGCTGGAAAACAAAATTGGTATGAACTCGTGTGCTCGAGATAGTCCTGCCAGACCACTTGTGCTGTGAGACGGGACTTTTGACACAAATAAATAAATAAAAAACTTTTGTTTTGGACACTGAGAGTCAATAGTGTTAGTAACAATTAAACATGAAAACTATGTTCGTAAAATACCGATTACGGAGTAATGATAGAATGAAAGTTTTTTTTTGACATGGCAACACATAAAAATATATAAATAAACAAAACACACAACACACACGCCGGTGTCACCGGTGTACTACGATGTCCAAGTCCAGCAATTCAAATATAAACTACTCTGGACAGTGTAATCAAAATATATTGGCCTAGAAAGTTAATTGCAAGCAAGATGTTTAAGATTGGATAATTGACATGGTACAAATATATTTTTTACATGATGTATATCTGTCTGTTTGTTGTAAGTTATCTGTGGAGCGGCTGGACTGATTTTGACAGAACTGTCACTGATATATAGCCAGGCAGTTGCTTTATAAACGTGTTAGATAGGCCACATTCAATTCAAAAAGCCATATCCAAATTATCTATGTATATAAATAAAATCGGAATGTCTGTAATATCGAAATAACCGGCTTTTACTATATGCATACGAATATACATGGAGCATGAACCAAAACAACTTTTTGAAAATGTTGTCTGTCTGTTTGTTCCAGGTAATGCAAAACGGCTGAACCGATTTTGATGAGACTATTTTTCGCAGGAATCTGATGTAATAAGGAAAAACTTAAGTTACTTTTATTCAAGAAAAAAAATATTTATTTAACAAAAAATAAGATATGTTATACGGCGCGGCACGCAGATCACGTCGCGCGTAGTTATAATAAAAAAATTGGTATGAATTTAGTTTAAACAAATATGCTATGTTTTACTGCGAGAGAATATCCTTTGCCGCGAGTAATACCGCGGGACACAGCTAGTCGCAAATTAAATAAAACTTTTTTTTCTCTTCTTTACTCGCCGCAAAATTTTGTCTCCCTCTGCATACCCAAAGGTTAGCTGGTAGACATTGCCACTTGGCATTAAGTTCGCCTTTGTACATCATTTATTAATGCAATACAGATTAAATTAATAAATAAACCAGCACTCACTTCTTATTCGCTTTCCCACTATCATAACTGTACACCAACTTGTAAACTTGCTCGTTCTTTCTCAACGTATCCAATATCTCGATCGCGTGGCCCCTGCTCTTCTCGTCGAACAACTCGAGCAGTTCGATCAGGTTCTGCTCGTCCTTTATCATCCTCACTAGGAAGGCGTCCAGGTTGGGCGCGATCATTGGGAACCAGAGGTCTCGCTTGTTGTTCTTGAGGAATGTCTCCACTTGCCCCAGATAGTAGGACAGCAGTTTCGGGTCGATCTGCGCCACTAGTTTGTCCAGGCGTAAGGTTTTCGGGTTGGCATCGTCCTCTTTATCTGACATGTTCCTGGAAATATATTTTTTTTTAAAAGGTCAGCAAAGGTTATCAGATAAAGATGTAATAAATTATTGTGAAGTTATGTGTAGGTAAATGAAAAAACTCTGTAACTGCTGATATAAAAAGTTTAAAAGAGTGACTCGAGTTTCTTGCCGGCTCTTCACGAAGATCCTACTTATTCCGAACCGGTGGTAGAGTCGTAAAAATATAATAATAATAACAATTGACGATTCAAAAGTATCTGTAACAGATTTATTTGAATAAAGTTTTTTTTCCTTATTTCTTTCTTTCTTGCCACCATCACTGTTACCCTTCAACTGCCAGGATTCTAGACACAATCAATGACGTAAAGAGTATAGATTCGTGATATGCTCACAAAACAATAACGAGCCTACAACTAGGCTGCAGCCTTTGTTTAGGTAAATGTACACTCATTCGAAATATGTGTATGTGTGCTGTAGCTGCATTCGGAATACTTTTTTCGATTGTTTTGTGAGCATATCACGAATCTATACTTTTTACATCACTGGCTATACATGAATATATCAAAATCTAGATAGATTTAGATATCATATAGGCTGTTTCTAGGCAGGCATCCATCCTCGTCCCCATGATCACTTACCATGAGATAGCGGTCAAATATTTGGCTAAAGATGATCAAAAAAAAGATATATTCATATATTTTCTCAACCAAAGACAGTATAACATTGTTCTCACAAAATTTACAATAAATATAATTAAATAAAATGAAAGTACAAGAACGCGAATCGAAGATCGGGCTTTTCGGACGAGGCGCAAGAATCATAAGTAGCCTATGCTAAGTAACCAACAGTGACGCCATAGACAAGATTATCTACAACGTGGTGCAGACAGTGTGTATGCAGGCATTTTCCACAAAGGAAACATGTAAAGTCCTGCAAATTATCTGATGGGTTCGGGACGTAACAGGCATTCTCCAAGCAGATACGGAAACTCGATCACAGGAACAACGACTGTATTCAAGGACTGACTAAACCTGCGCATTTTTGTGGTCAGTATTATAAGCTTAAATCATAATTTCAGTTCTCAATAAATCTAAAGCTGGTTAAAGTGAGTAGGCAATGGTTATCAACAACTAGGGATTGTTTCAGGGATAAGAGCCATCTGCACTTGCCATTTTCCCCGTGAAGCTGTAAAGACCATCAGCAGCCAACAGCAGTAGTAAGTCATTAAGGAACTTGATGACCAGCCATCAATAGCCACACCAAAATGATAAACCAAACCAACTTTCACTACGCATTCTTTTGAACTTTGTGTGAAATACACTTTGTATGCAATTTTCAGATTGGTCAGGTAATTTCAGATTGAATCACACAATTATTAAAAAAAAATGTGATAGACCAAGTATATCTTTCTGATACAAAGAAGTGCCAAAGCTGACAGAGAGCAGGAAATGCCTTACATCCTAAAAACACTTTGCTAGGCACAGAATTTTTGATTAAAAAAATATAAAGCTGTTCTAAAATCCTAATAACAGGCTTTTTTTGATAATAATCTGACTATATGTATATCATCCCAATATAAGATGAGTGAGCAAGGAAAATGAAAAAGTCTTTATTCAGTTTAGTTCCTTAAAGAGACTTATGAATATTAAATAGCTGCATTCACTGGACGATCCATCGCGCTCCGATCGCGCACGTTATTGCGATCCAAATGGGCAGGCGGTGCGGACGTGCCGCGCCCAATCGGTCTAATACGATCTTTGATCTTGGATCGCGATATCGCCGATCCATTTACTGGTAAAACAAATCCAGCAAGAAACTAGCACAGTAAATCTTTCAATTGATTGAATTGTATAGCATAATATTATTTCTAATATTAAAAATAAGCAAAAAAGATTCATAATTAATTTTTTTTTTCTAAATATATTGATCAAGATAAAATTACAACAATAGTATGCAGCTTAAAAATAAATATTACATGAAAACCAATGAAACACTTGCAAGCCATTGAATGTCTATATATTATTAGATTGCAAAAAAAAGATAAGATAATTTATTTTAAAATAAAAGATAATTTATTTGTTTCTTAATTAAGCCATTGTGCCATGGTTAATAAAAGTGTTTTCAACTATAATTACTACTCTTTTACTGAATAAGCCCTAGTTAGATGGATTAGCTTTGCTCAGACAATAACCTATCCTGCTTGTCCTGTGTGAGTTGGCAAACAGTTAAAGACTCCATTGTTGTTTATTAGGAAACATCATAGGCAGGTAAAAGTTGGCGCCGAAAGTTGTATATTAGAGCACATTTTATCCTCTATTTAGTATAGAATTATTAAGTATGGAAATCTATTTAGTATGGTAAACATTCCTCATGGGTTATTGACTAAATTTAAATACAGTTTGTTTATAATTTTCGCCGCGCGAGAGTAAAATCGCGACGATCAATATAATTTCTATTGTTTACGAAGGCGCGCCATAGAGGCGTTTTAATAGAATCGACTCCATTTTATTTTTCTGTACCAATGGACTCGAAAATTCGAAGCTTAAATTATAGTATTAAATAAATACATAAACATAATAATAAATTTCATTTATTTAAATATCTATAAGGTAAGGATTGCAATCCACACCTTAGGTTGTTGGAACATTATTTGTTCCTTGGCTCTCGTAATTACCATCTTAGTATTTTCGATTTTCTATTAATATCTAATAACTCTTGTTGAGTTGGGAAAAATTAAATCGTTATATATTTTTTGCAGTCATGAAATAACACGCACTGTGCTTACGAGTATAAACGTACCTGGTAAAATTACTGGCCAGCCGGTTCATATCGAGCTTTCAGCCTAAAGCAGGCTAATACCCGAAAATTATCGAGATGTAAAATATTGTATACCTTCGCACGAATCAACAGTTAAGTGTTAACATGGGTAAAATGATTTCGATTACCCAATTATTCTCAAGTCAAAAGTATTTTGCACTGATAAACAAGCCTATCCAACACTTCATATTTCAATTACCGACAAATCGCTAGGAGAATTATATTAAAAATCCCCGGGAGAAAAACCGTTCATGAAAATTTTTGTTCAATGATTCTTTACGTCACTTTGACAACTTTGATTTTTCGCATGGCACGATTGCTGCTGTAGAAAAATAAGCATTATAAAAAAGATAAAAGATAAAAAAGTTGATGAAATAAATATCTTTCCATGTCATAAACATTAATGGAATTCATAATAAAATATTATGAACACTTAAAAAATAGACAATAATAAAATTGTAAGCAAACTAAAGCAAGCTCGCGAACTTTTTACATTTATTATTTATGGCAATAGTAGTGTCTTTTGTTCTGTTTGACAATCAATTCTTCCACATAGAGGAAAAGTTCCCCTTTTGAAGGGTAATTAGGGTTCAGAGGGGAAGAAGAAGGAGAAAGATATGAAAAGGGGAAATTACGGGAAATCATGGGAAAAATGTACCCGCGGAAATTTTCGGAACTATTGTTTTGACCACCGCGTACTAGCGTGTAACCGTATTCAAGAAACAGTGCAGGTGGCGTATGCTTTCCCTTATTTCTATTCCGTTTAAGGCCATAAATACTATTCTTGGCTAAAATGTATATGCTTAGTGCGTTAACTGTCTTGGAATCAGAGGTGAGTATACAGATAAGGCTATAAACAAAATATGTACATTTATAACAACTATATTTTATTCATGCTTAGTCTTATTTTTTAGAGTGGGCCTCTGGTGATACTATAGTATTCCCAACTCCTCACCCCCCACACAGGGCTATTACTAATGCCAAAATTAAAAACTAAAGCAGGAAATGAAATTGAGGAGAAAAAAGTCTCGGGAAGGGGAAATCAAAATTGAGACGTGGGGAAAGAAAATTGTTAAAGTGGAAACACTGTTGACAATCGAGTGACATGAAAACGTCATAATAATATCAAAATTCTTGTATTTTTCTGACTCTGTATTTTATTATACAATATTATTGAATGATAACAGCGTTTAATTAACAATAAAATGTCTTTTGACGTAAATTGGGACACGGAAAAATATAAAGAAGACCATGAAAGTGAGGAGCATTGGCAGCTTAGGAAGGCTTTCATGGACCGATGGAAGCAGGACTATCCAGAGGAAAGATTGGTTTGTTTGGCACGAGTCTTTGCAAATATGGAATTTATGGGATGCCGGTATCCACCAGAAATCATGCACGAAGTCGCAGGAATGTCACACGAGGTATTTAAAAAATCATTGCTATACAATTTTTATCAGCATAACAATTTTGCATTATACCAATTTGAGGTATTTAGGGCCTTCTTGGAATACTCAAACTCACGGTATGTGTGTGTTTTCGATGTGTAGACTGAACCTGATCTCTTTTTATCTCTTAAGTCCCAAAGGATAAGCTAACAAGTCACTTTAAGACAAGACATTTGAACAAAGTTTTATGTATTAATTTCAGATAGTGCAATCGTACAGAAAAGCAAGAAAAAATAAACTACAAAGAACATTTGTTGCTGCATCAACTGCAGCTGAGGACCGTGCTAGAGGTGTGAAACGGGAAGGTGGAGTGATAACTTCAGCTCCACCAGCAAAGTCAAACAAAATATCATTCATACCTTCCGGTCAGAAAATTGAATCGGACAAATCGGATTCTGAAGTGGAAACAAACACACCAATTGAGTCCAACGGAAAGAACCAGGAAACAACAAAATCGGATATCAAGAGTGACAATGAGTATTTGAATGAAATGATGGCGGTGAAATGCTTGGACGTAAGAAACTTTACGGAGAGCATGTACCAAACTGAATTTGGTAGAATGGTGCTACTTATAAGGCCGTGGGCTTCGAAATTGAGCAATTTGATTTGTAAGTACATTGATATTTATAGTTGACACTAATATAATAAAGTGGAAAGGTTTGTATTTCAGTGTGTATATAATGAATAACTGAAAATAATGAAAATTTCAAAAAATCTTTCACCATTGTAACGGCACATTGATCTTGAGTAACATAGGCTATATTTATTGCTAGAAATTGAATTAGTAATCCTTATTTAAAACTAAAGTAACATAAATGTAAAACTTTTGATGATAGAGCAAAAGTATGTTGTTATATTAAAGTAATATAAAATTAGTACATATAAATATTAAAAAAAATTTAAAACAAATTGCTAGTAATATATAACAATTGTGGAAGAGGTTTTAATTCAAAAATAAAAAAGAAATACTTTAATAAACTATGGTAAATTACTAAAAACACGTCTTTCCAGCCAGCTGTCAAGTGTGTGGATTGAACACCCAAAGTGTGTATGAGAGAGGCTGTTTCAAGTTCACAATCAATGGGAAACTGGTAGCTCAGGCTACGGGAGACTGCAGAGCTGATGCTAAGAGCATTGTTGAGATGATGGCATGGAATGTAAGTATACATTTTAGTTTTTTTGTGATCAATCAACAAGTGCATGTTGTTTTACATGGGCACATGAATGTGAAGGAATTTTCTCTGCCAAACCAGTTGAATTTGATGGAATATAAATAAAATGAATAAATAAATATCCACTGACATTCACACAGCACCATCTAGCCCCAAGTTAAGCATGAAGCCTGTATTATGGGGACTATACAACGGGTAAACATACTTATATACATATTTTTTTGTAAATACATATTATACATACACCCAGACCATTAAAAACAGACATGTTCATGCACACAAATGTTTGTACTGCCCGGGGATCGAACCCGGAACCCTTGGTGATGCAGTCGACGTCTCAACTGCTACACCAAATGGGTTGCAAATTACCTCAAAAAAAAAAATTAAAAACAGCATTGGTTTGAGAAAAATATTTTCTTACGTTTAAAAATAACTGACAGTGATCTGACTGTTGAGGGTAGATCAACTGTGCATGGCATTGTTAACAGAAAATCATCATCATCATCAGCTTACTGTCGCACTGGAGGGAACAGGCGCAGGCGTGCGCAGGTTTCCTCACCACCTCATACGTAATTTGGGATTGAACCTGAACCCCACCCGATCGTTAGGGAATAGCCCACACCAATGACTCCCCGACGCACATTTACATAGGTATCTACATATTTAATCGGACTCATTGATCTGGACTGTTGCCTTGTGTGTTGTTGTGCGTGAAGTCGGCCGATGGGACCGCGTAGACGACTAAGACCTATACATCCTATACTGGTAGGCTCGTGCCCCTCGGTGGGGACATTCAATGAGCTGATGCAGTGTACGTGCACTACATATATACAATAAGCAGTGTTTGTATATATGTGTTTCATGTAAAGACTGTATCCTGTTTGTGTATCATACATAAATAAATATACCCTGTGCGTCCAGACAACCCGGAAAATCGCCACCATATGAAATGATTCCCATTTATCACCCATTTTCCCCTACAGATTTGAAACAATAGGGGATCTGCTGTTATCAACAACACTCAATTTAATGAGGGTTTTTGCCATGTAAAACCTCACTAGATGGCTCTACGTTGGTGAAAGGTCTAGGATAATTTCGATTGGTCACTGATGTTTGTAGTGACATTAAATATCCAAATGTCACGCGAATAACCAATGGGAAGAGAGCAACTTGCTATTATACTTGACAGATTATTAAATTACAAATACCCTCATTACACTCTATGATAAGTAATTTTGTAAATTACTTATCATGAGCGTAGCCAGTCTTGAGCTCAGGGTGAGGCAACAGTGAACTTATCCCCTACCCCCTCCCCCAATATTGTTTTTTGTTTAAATATGTTAGAGCCAGGGTGGGGCAAGCGCCCCTGCTTGCCCCATTGTGGCTACGCCCAAGTTACATTTGCTTTTACCATTCCACTAATCTCACTTTGCATACCCTAATCATAATAATAATAAACTTTTATTGTACATAAAAGTTGCGAAAGGTCGCTGGTGGAAGCTGGATGAGAAAAGCGCAGGACCCGGATATCTGGCGCAAAATGGGGGAGACCTATGTCCAGCAGTGGACTGCGATAGATTGTATTCAATCATTCAATTCCTATTGGATAGGTTGATTGCACATAAAACACATATCAAGTGAAAACAAAGACAAAACAAAAAGTGTACAAACAAGGCGGTCTTATCGATTTCTTCCAGACAACCTTCAATAGAGGATAACGTCATAATATTGAGAAATTGGGCTACTGATAATTTGCAGAGGTTACGGGAGAATTGCGTGAGTGTGCTGTTCAAGGAACAGTGGATCGCGCAGGGTGACGCGCGCATATCCGTGTCGGACGTGTCGGCGTCGGGCAAGGCGCAGGACATGTTCGGCTCGCCCATAGAGTCTAATGTTGCTGCCAAGTAAGTCATGAAACATATTGCCACATACATATTTTTGTTAATAAGTTGTGTAATTAAGAATTATCTATCTATAATTCTTAATTACACACAACAAATTTACTAGGTGGTAGACTCGATACTGAGTCGTCTAGGTAGGTACCACCGCAGTGCCAGATATCGTCCCGTGAAACACGAGCGTTATGCATTTTTGTGTTTCGGAATGAGGGCACTGTAGCTAGTGAAATTACCGGTGTAAGAGACCTGGCATCTGTTGTCTCGGGTGACGGGCGCAGTGGGCGTTGATGGAGAATAGTAACTATCTGTCAGTTGTTGGTCTCCTTTAATGCCGCTCTGTCATGGTCTGGCGTATCACTTACCATCAGGTGAGCGTCCTGACCGTCCTGTACACTTATTACATAAAAAAAAAAACAAATAAAACACTTCACAAGATTTTGCACAGGAAAAAGGTACAATTGGCGGCCTTATTACTAAATAGCATTCTCTTCCAGACAACCAACAGTTAGTTAAGTTTAAAAGATTTTTTTTATCATAGACATTTGACCGCCATCTCACCTGATGGTAAGTGATGCTGCGGCCTAAGATGGATCATGCCTGCCTAGACACAACCTATTCAGTCTTACCTTGAAGATGGCTGGTTGTAATACAAACAGACATGTTCACACACACAAATGTCTATACTGTCCGGAAATCGAACCCAAAACCCATGGTGTAGCAGCCATCGTCTCAACCGCTACACCGAATGGGTCGGAAATTTGTCTACGGAACTCTAAAAATGGTCTTCATGTTTTAAAAGTGTCTATTAATATGTGATTTTGTTACAGAATGATGAAACTAATGGGCTGGAAGGGCGGTGCGTTGGGCGTCGACGCCCAGGGCATTGAGGAGCCAATCAAGCCGAATATGCGCATGGTAATATGGGCTTCTTCATCATCATCATCAGCTCATTAAACGTCTCCGCCGAGGGGCACGGGCCTACCCGTGTAGGGTGATTAGGCCTTAGACGCGGGTCCAGTGCGGGTTGGACGACTTCACGCACAACCTTTGAATCTCTTCGTAGGCGTGCGCATGTTTCCTCACGATGTTTTCCTTCACCGTAAGAGCGTCGGATAACGAACATATACTTTTGAAAATTCGAAATCACATTAGAAATAAATCGCTAGATTCGAATCGCAAGACAATTGTTTAAATGCGTATTATATTATGATTTATTGAAATATGTCGATCACCTAACAAGGTGAACCGGGCCGGTCTTGGCAGCACGTCCGCTGACATCCGCGCGATGAGGCGAGCCGCCCAGGAGCTGATGCAGCGGTATATAGCCTCGGACACCCTCGACGTAGACCTGGTGTTCAGCACCGACTTTAATAAGGTAAGGTAACACTAGCGCCTGTGTAACACCACGCGCGCGTACACACACACACACACAGACACACACACACACATACACATACACACACGCACGCACGCGCGCGCACACACACAGAACGAGACTCAAGCGTTGATCTTTACGTTTTTTTTGCGTAACCTTAACTAACGCACTCACTCACACATATGAAACCACGCGCGCGCACACACACACTCTCACACACACACACACACACTCTCTCTCTCACAACCAACGGTGGATCCAGGGCGAGGGTCATGGGGGTCATGACCCCCCTGAGCTATTTTTAAGTACTATACTTAACGTACATTAACTAACTTGACTACTAATATGTGACCCTCTCCTGGCGCCTAACCTGGATCCGCCCTTGCTCACAAGACAACAAACAGTTTGTAGTACTGACGCCTGTTCTGTCTGGAGAAGAGCGTTAACTGTAATCCATAGGTCTAGTAAGTAACACAGTCCTATAACTAGTGCAGTTAATAAAATTGTAATATTATAAACTGGTGCTTCATAAAAAAAATATTATTACTTGAATAGAGTTTGAAAGGGCTCTATACCACGATATGACGAACCATTCGGTGTAATGACTAAACGTCGGCTACGACACCAAGGGTTCCGGGTTCGATCCTCGGGCAGTACAAACATTTGTGTGCATGAACATGTTTATTTGTATTGGTTTGGGTGTTTCTATGTATAATATGTATGTATTTATAAAAAAATGTGTATTGAAGTATGTTTGTCCGTTGTTTAGTACCCATGCTACAGACTTCACGCCTAACTTTGGGCTAGATGGCGCTGTGTGAATGTTAGTGGATATTCATTTATTTATAAATAAAATCTGTTTATTTAAGGATGAAAGAGCGGCACTTCATCAAGTGGCACAGAAATCAGGGCTAGCGTCGAAGAGCTATGGAAGCGATAAGGACAGGTCAGTGTTAATAATAACAGATGTGTCATCATCATCAGCTCATTATACGTCCCCACCGAGGGGCACGAGCCTACCCGTATAGGGAGTATAGGCCTTAGTCGTCCACGCGGGCCCAATGTGGATTGGCCGACTTCACGACTTTGAATCTATGTGCGCAGGTTTCCTCAAGATATTAAACAAAATAAAAACAATAAAACAGATAATGAAAAGTGTGTGTGTGTGCGTGCGCGCGCGTGTGTGAGTGTGCGTGTGTGTGTGTGACTATTCAGTTACAGAAATAAAATTTTAAATATTTCTCTTAACAGGTTTCTGGTGGTGAAGAAGAAGCTGAACCCGTTCGCGCTCGTCTCCGCCGTGATAGAGAAAGGGGGGGTCACCCCCAAATACCATGTGTTCATACCGGCTGCCATGCGCAGGAATGGCAGATGATAAGGACTCGGGAAGACATATCTTCTTAGAACAACAATAAACTAACAGACGCACAATTGGGTATTTGACACCACTAATCGTTGACGCACTTTTTATGAACTGTCAAAAAGGAATGTTTCCATATATTTTGTATGAGATTATTGAAACGTGACGTCATTGCACACTAACATCAATTGACCTAATATTTATTGGTTTCAGTGTATTTAAAAATACAATATTGCAAATAAACAAAAGTGATCAATGAATCGACATGTAAAATAAAGTGCACTTTTATGAAAATAAGGTTTGGTATTTTATTGCGAATGGCGGAGAATACCGAATTGCGAAGAAATATCAACCGGAAAATGTCCGAGCCGCTTGACACATGTCATATGCCATAAAATTATTCATTAAAATGTTGACCTCAAGGCGTCACAAGGGAACAAAATCAAAGCACGAGCATACAACCACGTCACTATGACATGTAGCGAGCGACGTGATTATGAATGAAAATTTCGCTCCACTGACGCGTTGGGCATAATTTTGCCGCGGACACATTTTGTGTGAAATTATGCATCTAGTAAGTGTATTGTGTTTCTAAGATTATCTTAGTAAAATTTACATAATTCCGCGTATGTGTATGAGTAAGTGTGAGTTGAAAGTGAAGCTATTTGTAAATATATATTTTTTAGTTGTTTCACCTTAAGATTTTTGCAATTTTTTGTTGTGTCCTTTGCCTTTCTTTAATGTGTACAATTCCTGTAATAGTGCTTCAAATACTGAATGTTTTGTTAAAGTAATTAATTTGGTTTATTTAATGATTATAAAGCTTACTGTTAAAATAATAATTGATTTGGCGACGGAACCCTTAAAAAGCTTGTACAGGTACAGACAAATTCATAAGTGGTTAGATTTTAATTTAATAAAATTGCTACACATTATAATTGTGAAAATCGCGTAGTGCTGAATTGTTCAATATAGGTTGAATATTATCCTCTCGTAGCTGTAGTCCGGTTGTTAGTTCTTTTCTGTTAAAGGTCACTGTACTTAGATTTTGCTAACATTATTGAGTCTTTGAAAACTGTTTTATTTAGAGGTATATTTCTGTAGCTAAAACCCTGACGATCATAATTTTTAGTTCGGCTGATAAGTATTTTAAATTGTGCACCATTATACACACTATAAGTGACGTTTTGAATGCAAAATCCCTTTATCTATGGTGATAAATAGGAATATAAGAGATGCCTTATCCAAATTTGTTTTCCGTTATACAGGGTTTTTCAATTTTATATCGAAAAATGTGCTTGCCTATTAACGGCATTTTAGCTAGTGGATGGCGGATTTTCGTAGGTTACATATACTTTTTGTATATTTTATTTACCGATGACAATTTTATAGCAAAATTAAATGTTTATTATATTCTGTTTGTAAATCCATAGGTCTAGTAAGTAAATAAAGAATTTTATAAGAATAATAATTATATGTTTCATTTACCCTGTCACTGTTCACTCCTGTAAAGGGCCATATAGCTCTATATTTAATCAACAATGTATTTAAGGTATTTAATTGAATAAGGATCAATGCTGTATTGCTTAAAAATGGCTTCGAAAATAAGCTATTATTTGACGTAAAAAGTACATGCAATTTTTTTTTATTGTGGGATATCCATAAGAGGTAAACATATACCATCGCGGAGATTTCTGTAGACCTTTATAGGGTTGCGTAGCCAAATGGCAAAAAACGGAACCCTTATAGATTCGTCAAGTCGGTCTGTCCGTGCGTATGTCACACCTTTTTTTCTCCGTAACTATAAACACTATAGGGTTTGACAAGAAACTTGAAAAAATAAAACATTGTGGGGTATCAAAGTGTAGAGCTTGAAAAATGATATCGAGGTTTCTAATATAATTTATATGTTGAAAAAATTGTGTCCCCCTCTAATTTCTAATTATGGGGGTTTATAAAATCAAAAATATATGATGTACATTACCACAAAATCTAACAGCAAAGGTTCCGGGTTCGATCACCGGCAGTACAAATATTAGTGTGCATGAACTTGTCTGTTTGTGGTGTTCTGGGTGTGTCTATGTATAACATGAAGTAGGTAGGCAATATGTAGATATATATTTACAAAAAAATTTATATATACTCGTATGTTTATTCGTTGTTTGGTACCACATTACAGGCTAATTGCTTAATTTCATTTATTACATACATAGACACAACCAGACCAATTCAAATAGAAATGTTTGTGCGCGTATTATTCCGTGCCATAAGGTAAGAGCACTTGTCCCAAAAACAGTTCGTCTGAACGGTAACGGTAAAGTCTGTTTCAGGAAAGAAGTCCCGCAGACGTTTCGCCACTGTCGCCAGACGGAATGATACCAGTACTGAGAAAAGTATTTACCTACTTTAAATTTAAGGATAATTACTAAAAAGTATCTAAAGTGTTTGAATAAGATAAGTTTAATATTTTGTACATTAGATAAACAAATACATTTTAGTATGTTGTTAATTTATATTTACCCTTTAACTGGCGCAGTTGCATATATTCAACAGACAATAGATTTTCTATTGTATGTTGTATTTATTGTGTCTCGCCGTGATTCCGGCGGTAAATAGGTTATGGATTAAAATATTACCTACCTACTTTTCACACATTATGTTTCTGTTAAGTTGATGTATGATTGAATATTGGTATTTATATTTTTTACTTTTACTGAGGTTGCTCCGCTAGAAAAAGCTAAAAGCTTTTGCCGCCACTGATTCACTCTTTGAGTGTAATTTATATTGCCCTTTTGCACTGCTGCAAAATGTATGTGTGGTTTGCAGTTTAATCATAACATATTAATAATGTTTTGTGTTTAACATTGATGTTGTGTATTGGGTTTTAACTTTATTTTATGTATTTACTAAGCATGTATGTCTTTTAGTGCAATCAAACGATTTGTCTACCTATAATTATAGTATGTCTCTTTTGAACTTGCCCATAATTTACTTGAATGTTTGTTGTATTTTTGCATAAATGGAACCCATTAAAGATGAATGTATTGGATGCCGCTTCCTTACTTTTTGTGTTACTTGTATCTTTTCGGCCCATTAGTAATTAAATTACGAAAATAATAGTAATTTTATTTATTATAGATAGCTTATTTCGATAATGTCTTTATATGGATAAAAGTTGTCTCTCATAATAAATTAGACTGTTCAAAAGAAAAAAATCCAATAAATACGGCAAAAAATATTTATATGGCAACTCTGAAAAGTACCTATTATGGCGCCAAGTCTCATGTAAATTTGGTTGGATGGTATTAAATTACGTTGATTTATTAATCCGCTTGCAAGAACGGTTTTAACGTTGGTAAAATATTTCAAATCGAACTTTTTCACAACAATTGGTATCATGAACAATCGATTTAACTCTTTGATGGAGCTTAAAACTCACCGAAATCTATTACAACAACCCAATTCATAGAATTGGCAAACGACAATATGGCCGAGCTGTCAAATTTAGTTCCCAAAATCGCCGCGGGACTCCTTTCGTGAAACAGACTTTAGGTCATAAACTTTTGGCGCTTGCCACTTGCCCGGTAAAACCATGAAGGCCTCTGCGGTCTACAGTAAAAGTCAATAAGAAAAAAAACGTGTTTCTTGGTCAGTAGGCATTTAATAATAAAAGAAGAGTTAATAATAAAAACATACACCATCAACGTCAAATTTTAATATATTTAACATCGCTACAGTCGATGATACGTGTTAAAAATACAAATAGAGGATTTGCGACCTGTGTTTGCAATTGTAATAATAACATTAGCAGGTTTTAGGTACCCGCATTTCTCTCGCTACTATCTTGATATTGGGTGTTTAATATTCAGATCTAGTTCTAGATAAGATCTCATGAAATAGGGGCGAATCGATCATTTCTTTTATAAAATCCAAAGGCCGAATAGTAAGTTTATCAAACAAAATACGGCTTTCAAGCAAACACATTGAATTCCCCGCCATTTCTTTTTTATTTTTAAAATGACATCAAAGTTAATTTACGCGTTGGCAGTATACTGCCTTGTTTACTTTTTTGGGATCATAGATTGTTCCATTGTGAAACCGAATAATGTACCCCGGATGGGTAGGAGCGATGAGAACGCTGGTTTCTATGATCAAGAAATGGGTTATGTTATTAAAACAAATAAGAATATACCGCGTATGGGGCGGAGAAACTATGATTCGGTAAGTCAATTAAACAAGTTATAATAACAAGCATGTCTACACTGCTTTGATAAACAATTAATTAGTTTTTGTATAACTAAGCTGCATAGTCATTGGAGCGATGGATTTTGTTGTTGTTGGTAAATATGTGTCCATTTTAAATGTATATGTAGAGCCCCAAAGCCCTTTAGTTAATTGTTTATAATAAAACACTATTAGGACGCTGTGCAATTACCTCCTGCGTATCAACCGTAAGAATAAATCTAGTATGGTTTTCCCCCGCTAGCGGCGGCCTTTGTCACGAGTCCCTGTAGGTTCGACTAGTTCCTAGTCGCGTTACCGGTACGTACCTGGTCACTTTTCTCCCCAAACTTAAATTCGGGTGAGGGACGCAGTATGGCATTGATGGAGAATTATAATTACATCAGTTGTTATTTTCCCCTCAAAGCCACTCTGTCAAGGTCGGGCGTATCACTTATCATCAGGTGAGCATCCTGGCCGTCATGTTCACTCTGTAACATAAAAAAAACATGGTTTCCAAGCCCCTCTGCAACGCCTTAAGCAGGGGTTCACGTCCCACTCTGAGATACCTATACTGAGAGCTGTTTGGTGAAGCTGTGAAGTGTAATTCCCGCTCTTCACCCTTAAGTTTGTCCCCTCCGGTGAATAATGAAGCTACCTGCGGCCAACAGCGATAAGTCATCAGAAAAAAAACTGATATGATTGTTTGCTCTACGAATTGAATTGTAGCCTTAAAATCCTGTAAGAAATATTGTCACCTCATATTTTTAGACGAAATCCGATAGTAGGCAAAACTTATAAGTTTTATAAAACTGTGTTTTATTTTACAGAGAATCCGATATGATATTCCGAAATTCTATCAGCTACCTGAAGAAAGTTTTGATCAGTATCCAGGTAAGATTTTTTTTGCAGTATGACGATTTGATTGCACTCATGTTGCAAAATATCAACTAAATAATGTTGTTCTAGAAAAACGCCCTAGCTACAATGTAGACTACAATGAAGAGAACTACGATCACCATTTTGAGAATATGATGAAGAAGTAATACCAGTTTCGTATACGTAGCGGTGGAACAATATAAGCTCCCGGAATTATGTCTATAAGATTTGTAATCTCTATAATATAAATAAAAGCATTGATATCTGCAAAGTTTTCTTTTATTTCATTCTTTTTAATCATATACTTTTCTTTCTTTTCAACCTATCGCAGTCCACTGTTGAACATTGGTCTCCATTTGTATATCTCCTCAATTATATACCGTACATAAATTATTATTGGCTTAAACGGAACGCGTTGTTCAACCAGCTGTCAATGTCAAATTTAGGCATCCAAATTACGAAGCCCACAAAATTTTATTCTTTCTCTTTCTACATGCTCGTAAGATATTCTGCTATCTCTTTCTAACTGCTCCTAGTTCTTCTTCCTAAATAAATAGGTTTTTTACTTATTGATATCTTCCACGGATATTGTGGAAGTAAATTTTTAATAAAAACCAATAATTTCCTCATTTAATCATAAGTAAATTATAATAATTCAGAAATGGTGCTGACAGCTGATGTTGTTTTGCCAGAGGAGTCTGAATTGACCGTACCTGAGGTCAATTTATCTACTGCTACATTATTTGCGGGCTCTTTTCATCTGGGAAAGTATTGCGAACAGGCTAATAATGTAAGTAATAATTTAAATTTAGATTTGTGCTGTTTTTTAGTTGTTTTCATCATAGGGCTTGTTATTTTCTGTTGGAATTTGGGTTTAATTGATTGCATAATCGTAAGCTAAAGAGGTTATGTTTTGTTATGATTTTTATTCTGTACCTAGATGTAAATAATAATTCGTGACATCGAAACTGCATGATTATTTAAAAAAAATAATCAAAGAGACAAAGCTTATTCCAGAGAAAAACTGTATTAAAAATTATACAAAAATAACTTTGCAACATATAGAAAACCTTAGTCAAGAATATAAGGACAAATTCGCTTTATTAGGAAGCCTGCAATCCATACATTAATTCATATTAAATATAAAAAAAAACAACCATATTCTTTGCATCTTTAAAACACTAATCATGTTTTTTACAAAAAAAATAGATCTTACTGTTTATAAAATTTAAAACTTCTTAATATTAATTGATATTTATAGATTAATATAATTTTCAAATATAAGTCTAATTGTTGTGAAATTTTAACATTAGCAAATACAATGAAGAGGCTAAGTACTATAGCACTTCAAGTATTTTAAATAAGTTTATAACTTAACTCACACTTTGATAAATGCAGCCACCTTTGTAACTCCAGTTATCCCAATAGTATAGGATTAGGTATGTAAGGGGTCTCACTAAAACTGTATGAGTCCCAAATCACAACTGTATGTTCGATATTCTGCAGAAAATTAAAATGGGCCAGGCAGCAAGTCAAAGTCTAAAATGCTGCAATTTTTCTTTTGGATAACTTTGCTAACTTTGTGTAACACATTGTTTCCTGGCAGTTTTATGTGACGCTGTGGTATCTCTCAGTTAATGGCAGCCCTATCAACCCTACCTATCAGAGGGGCTCTAAGTCCAGCAGTGGATTGCTATAGGTTTAATGTTGTTGGTGTGTTAAACAAGGTCCATAAGATTCTATATTATTTGTAAGTCCACCTTTGTAATTACCATGGAATGCATTAAAAAATTGTGTGTGCCTTTCAGAGACAAAAGTAGTAATACATACTGTATAGTTCACGACAAGTTGAGATGGCATATTTTCTAGTGTTGTGACTTTTCTAACTAGGCAGGTAGTATATATCCACATATATCTCCAACAAAAATAATTGTAACATTAATTTAATTAGGTCTATTATTGCGCCTCACATGTCACCCTGTGCACCATCTGGAATTGTCGCGAACTAAAGTTGTTTCACCTTGATTCTATGATCTGTTTAACAAATAAACTGATTGATAAATTGACGACCCATGTGGTAATGGTCGAGACATTGGCAGCTACACCAAGGGTTCCGGTTTCGATCTCCGGGTAATTCAAACATTTGTGTGCATGAACATGTCTGTTTGGAATGGTCTGGGTGTTTTCTATGTAAAATAATGTACTGCACCATGGCTGTTACTGAGTGGTATACTTTATGTTAAAGGTAATATTGTATACTGTCACAGAAAAAACATTACTTTCTTTCTTTCTTTATAAGTATGTTTATCCGTTGTTTAGTACCAATAATACAGGCTTCACGCTTAACTTGGGGCTAGATGGCACTGTCCGAATGTCAGTGGACATTTACTTTTATTTATTTGTGTATAAAGTAAGCATATGATCGGTCTTTGAAATCGCCAGGAGTTCATGCTCTGCCGCATCGAGGAGAATGATCCGAGGAAGTGCATCAACGAGGGCAAAGTGGTCACCGCGTGCACCATGGAGTTCTTCAGGAAGGTGAAGTCGGCCTGCGTCAACGAGTTCACGCAGTACGCCACATGCGTAGACAAGAGCTCCGGTGATTTTGGACTGGCCAAGTGAGTACTTAGTACTTCACGAATGTACGAGGAAAGCTTCGGTACGAGAAGAATGGCGAATAGTTAGGCTCGCCACCATGCCTGCTATGACGATCACGACCACTGCCAAGAGTGTTTTTTTTAACGATTAAAAAGAAAAAGTGATAACTAAAGTCATCGACATAGCCCGCTGGATCGGCAAGTTGTAGTGGCAGTGGGCTGGTCACGTATGTCGCAGAACCGATGGCCGTTGGAGCAGACGAGTTCTGGAGTGGAGACTGAGTCTCAGCAAGCGTAGCGTAGGACGCCCGGACCGAGGGACCGACGACTTGCTAAAGGTCGCTGGTAGAGGCTGCATGAGGAAAGCGGAGGAGGAGGAGACCTATGTCCAGCAGTGGACTGCGATAGGTTAAATAGAAGTAAGTATCTATCCAGTGACAATCGTAAAAGTTAAGCAACTATCATCATCATCATAGGGTGTTCACGCGGGCCCAGTGCGGATTAGCCAACTTCACGTACAACCTTTGAATCTCTTCGCAAGCGTGCTTGTATTGGTTGATATTACATATAATATGGCAGGTTAAAATACATTGGCCAACACAAAAGCGGGTGCCTTAACTGGCTATATAGTCACTATACTTTCTTGAGCGCATTGGCAAGCTTCGGTGGCTCATTGTTGGCGACTGTTGTCTCCCGATCTGGCGGGCGCTGATTCAAATCCCGCCGCGTACCAATGTGTTTTCGAATTTATATGTACGTTCATCCGACGCTCTTCCGGTGAAGAAAAACATCGTGAGAGATTCAAAGGTTGTGTGTGAAGTCGTCCAACACGCACCGGGCCCGCGTGGAATAATGTCTTATCACCCTTACGGGTGATGACGTTGCATTCATAATCTCTGTGCACTTTTTTTTTTTTTTTCGAACTGACTACTGCTGTTGGCCGCAGATGGCCTTTACAGCTTCACCGGGCAAGTGGCGAGCGCAGATGGCTCTCAGCCTTAAATTTACACAACGAGCCTAAGGGCGTCCCCGAACGGGACTCGAACCTCGGCTTAGGGCGTTGCGGGGGGGCTTGGTAGCCTAACATATGTTTGGGGAGAAAGCGGCCCGGCACATGCCGGTTACGCGAATAGGGACTGTGCGAACCTACAGGGATACGCGACGATGGCCCCCGCCGGCGGGGCGGAATCTCGGTTGTCGATTTCTAGAGTGTAACAGTGTTTTAGCTATTTCGGCCGCCGATGCGGCGGCGACCGTGGTAGGGTCGTCCGGATCGTCTAGCACGTCCCGTGGACGCCGACTCTCTGTGCACGCCATTGCCTATACATGTTATATAATATACAACGAAAATAATCAAATTCTTTTACAGCTGCCGCAAAACACAAGGAGTCTTCGACAAATGTATGCTGGAGAAATTGAACATAGACAGACCAGACTTTGGGTACTTCTGCGAGGCGCGGGTACATGACACCAAGAGGTATGTATACAAAAATATACGATTTTATAGTTTATTTACCATTTAAAAAAAGTAACAATATAAAAATACAAAGTAAGCATTTTACAAGCCTCAACAGTTTCTATCAAATGCTAGTTAAGTTTTTTTTAATGTTATAAGTGTACAGGACGGTCAGGGCGCTCATCTAATGGTAAATGATACGCCTGACCATGACAGAGCGGAATTGAAGGAGACCAACAGCTGATAGACAGTTATTATTCCTCATCAATGCCGCACTGCGCCCGTCACCTGAGACAAAAGGGAAGATGCACAAATTTTATTTTTGTGTTTATTTTAAAGAACTACATTTGGAATAGACCACAAGTATATTTAAAATCAAAAAACTGTCATTTTCTGCATAAAAATGCGGTTTGAAATTGACAATTTCAAATTTCGCGCCAAAACGGGCTGGCGTGACGTTTGACGTCAGATATGTGAATGTACCTCCTTTTCTTCAAGGACTTTCATACTTTTGCATTTTTTCTCGACTGTCGAGACCTAATTTATAAGAATTTTAAATAACTGATAATGTATGGATTTAATGAATTGATACTCCGGAAAAAAAGCCGCGTTGACCATCCTTTGTGCCAATGTGATCATCTAATAACAATCATATTGTTTTGACTGACACAAAACCAGGAAAAAAAATTTCGAGCTGTGAAGACGAATGAATTATTCATCAAACTATTTTTCGATGCAGTGAAGACGACTATGATGTTAGAATACTTGTTATATAGTACTTGTTATTCTTCATCTTCTTGTATGAAAAACAAACATATTTACCTACCTAATACAAATACAATAACAAAGTTGTCTATAACTTTTTATTGTAAAGATAAGGAATCATGTTAAAAAGTTTAAAAACTTTGTGAATAGGATGCTCATACCCTATATTTTTGAATGCTAAAACAGAATAATGCATTTGACACCTGAATCAGCAATAATAAAAAAAAAAATCTTGTAAGCATTGAAAATACACCAAGTTTAATATTGATTTATTATATTACAGTCACAAAAACATACAAACTTACACAATTATGATATAAATTTGATTTTTTAAAACAAAGGAAATTATTATTTTTGGTTCATCTTTAGAGTGTAGTGTAAGTGCCATGGATGAGGACTGCACAGGGCAGTTCCATGTGGAAATCCTCAAGGCAGCGTTTTCCAAGCAGTTTCTGCTCACACTGTGATGAGTTAAAATATAACCTTTTCTTTTTGCTCACTACTTTAATTTTCATGTTTGGTGATGAAAAACAATCATTTCTAGATTATCAGTAGACATTATGCTTTGATATTTCAATAAAGTACCGTAAAAAGTCCATATTTCGCATCAGGCTTATTGCGGTTTGTAAAACTCACTTCCGACAAAAATAAATTACAACCATGTCAACATTAACTTTGGTAGTTTCCTGGAGACTGCTTTTACAGTCCTAAATTTCATTTTTTTCGAAAATGCCGATTTTGTCGTAATGTTCACTTTTTACTAAACCTTTAACGTCAAAATAATATGTCATACATAGATGACGTAAATGACAGTGATTGGTGTTTAAATTTACGTTCCGTTTCAAGTAATTTCAATTCGTAATTATTTTAAAAAAACAGCGTAAATTAAAATATAAACCTTACGGTGTCCCTTCTTTTATGTTATTTTAACATTTTAATATCAAAATATTCATTTATATTACATTTGCATGTTCCCTAAAGATGTTAGGTCTCTTGTACCCGGTAATTTCACGCAAATAAGCAGTGCATACCCTGTGCGTCCAACACGGAAAATCGACAACATATTTAATGATTTCCACTTATTCGCCCATATTCCTCTACGGATTTGAAACCATGGGCGATCTGCTGTCATCAACAGCTATCAATTTGACAAAAATGTAAATTGTTTTTTGTTTTTGTGACAAGTATCACTCACTTTGCATACCCTACTCATAATCTACGCCACTGCCATCAGGTGAGCGTCCTGACCGTCCTGTTCACTTCGAACACAACGAAAATCGTCTTTGGGATGTATTTACCTATTCAACCTATCGCAGTCCACTGCTGGACATAGGTCTCCCCCATTTTGCGCCAGATATCCCGGTCCTCCGCTTTCCTCATCCTCCACCAGCGACCGCCCGCAAGTCGTCGGTCCTTCAGTCCGGGCGTCCTACGCTACGCTTGCCGAGACGCGGTCTCCACTCCAGAACTCGTCTGCTCCAACGGCCCGAGGTTCTGCGACATATGTGACCAGCCCACTGCCACTTCAACTTGCTGATCCGGCGGGCTATGTCGGTAACTTTAGTTCTCTTTCGGATTAAATCATTTCTGATCTTATCACTAAGAGAGACTCCAAGCATAGCTCGCTCCATTGCGCGTTGAGTGACTTTGAACTTGTGAACCAATCCCGCAGCCAGTGTCCATGTTTCAGCTGTGTATGTTGGCATAATTAGGACGCATTGTTTATTGAAATATAAATATCCACTGACATTCACACAGCGCCACCTAGCCCCAAGTTAAGCGTGAAGCCTGTATTATGGATACTAAACAACGGATAAACATACTTATACATTTTTTTTTGTAAATACATACATATTATACATAGAAAACACCCGGACCAATACAAACAGACATGTTCATGCACACAAATGTTTGTACTGCCCGGGATCGAGCCCGGAACCACACCTAGGGTTCCGGGCTCGTAGTAGCCGTCTCAACCATGACACTAAATGGGTCGTCAAACATACAATATTACATATATATATGTCAGGCCGAAACCGCTGCCGGAACCGAAGGCGGTGTACCCGGACGCGACCCCGGGGTTGCCGGACGACGCCGAGAGGAAGCCGGCGCGCTTCGGCAACCGTTTCTACTGGATGACCGAGTGAACGGTAAGCAACTACATATATAAATATCCACTGACATTCACACAGCGCCATCTAGCCCCAAGCGTGAAGCCTGTATTATGGGTACTAAACAATGGATAAACATACGTATATACATCTTTTTTTGTAAATAACAATAATTATCCACTAACATTCACAGCGCCATCTAGCCCCAAACGTGAAACCTGCATTATGGGTACTAAACAACGGATAAACATACTTATATACACTTTTTTTGTGAATACAATAGACGTGTTCATGCATACAAATGTTAGCTCTGCCCAGAGATCGAACCGGAACTCTAGGTGTAGTAGCCGATGTCACAAACATTACACCAAATCGGTCGTCAGAAAACACTCAGACCATTACAAACAGACATGTTCATGCACACAAATGTTTGGACTGCCCGGGAATCGAACCCGGAACCCTTGGTGTTGCAGTCGACGTCTCAACCGCTACACCAAATGGGTGAAATGCTCTTATCCGAAGATCCTCACGAAGTAGTCCGAGACCGGACGAGTGTAGAGCGGCGGGGCTTGAAACCGGTTCAACATTAACCGGTATTTCATTCAACGTCCCCACCGAGGGGCACGAGCCTACCCGTATAGGGTGATTAGGCCTTAGTCGTCCACGCGGGCCCAGTGCGGGTTGGACGACTTCACACAC